>JANSTS010006735.1:0-14014 GCA_026546915.1 Sylvicola fuscatus
TCTCCATATAAAAAAATCATTAAAGTACGTCCGTACAACAACCACACAGCTCAAGAGTTAAACAAACTTAAACATTTTATGCGAATTGCTCTTTTAACTTTTAAATGAAACAACGTCCACGTTCTTTCGTAATAACTATTCCAGGCATTGCATATATTCACAATGTTGCATCGTCGCGACGCACAAGTTTCGTCGATTGAGAATTCAGTTCTGAATTGCTTCCCTAACTCGATTGGATGCCCGATGCACACACACACACACACACACATGCAGACAGTTCCACACGAACTTTTGTTGCATATCATGTTGCGAAATGTTCACTATTTCCTGTTTACTTTATTAGCGAACGCAACAATTCGGTACTAAAAATGACATCGCAGCAATCTCCCACTCTGTGGACTGAACACAAAAAACATGATACAAAAAAGAGTTCCGCGAATAAATCAAAGATTGCTGCCGCGAACTTCAGAGTACAGTACATATAGTCAGCTTCCGTAGGGATCAAATGAAATGCCAGCAGTTGTGTGGCATAAAGTCCTGTCGCTATGGCACTATATGCGAATATATGGCGCTCCCGAAAATATGTGTCACGCTTGTTAATTAGCATAAATTCTGCACAGGCCACCCTTTTCCATGCTTTTCGGATTATTGCAGGCAGCGTGAATACAAAATAATGGCAATAAAAAAAAAAGAACACAAATGTTTAATTAAAACAAATGGTTTGCCATTCTGCCGCATATACGTAAATACATCCCGTACCTACTTCTTCATTATTTTGCGCGATGCCTTTTCCTCTATGCCCTACTATATACATAGGTATAAAGTTTTTAATGAGGCATTAACTTGAATTAAATTAAAAATCTCTTTATTATTATTTAGGATGATTACGGCTGGCAGTTTTAGTTTATGGTGTTTTACTTAAATTGTATGCACCTTTCTTAAACGTTTAAAGGCTTTGGGCATTTCTAGCTATTTTCACAATTTATAGGGATATTTTTGTTTCGTGCAGTTCAAAAAATTCAAGCACTAAGGATTCGGGGTGGAATGCAAATGGGCGATAAATAAAGCTTCAGTGATTTTACCAGTCGAAAACAAATGAATAAACTAAAGTCGCAGAGATCAAAAAACCAGCACTCACCCGCACACGCCAGCTTGTGATTTGTTGAGATAGTCAAAGCATATATAGATACATACGTGCACATACTCGTACAATATACATAGAGTACGACCCAATGTGAGCTTTAAACGGCAATATTCCTATATGTAGTATATGTACATCCACTCAGCACTCACCACATTGTCTCAATCTGTTTTTCTTGTACCCCGGGTTTATTGATTTTGCGCGCTTAGTACATATAGATGTAGGGACGCCATGCGGCAAGGGTACAAGGGCTCCTATTTTTGTATAGCGCGTTTTTATTCGACACTCATAAATGAAATCAAATAGATGTGTATCGAAAACATTTTTACAATTTTCCGATACGATAAACATGAAGCGAAATGGCATCTGAGTTGTTGAGCTCTTCGCCAACATTCTCTGTATATCTCATCTGCCATGTTTCAAGACACATCAACAGCTTTTGCAACGAGCATTGAGCAGCTCAAATAGTGTTTTAAAGAATTTATACCTTTTCAAATGTTCGAGAATAGGCAAATATGCAGTGACGACGCCATGAATGATGGATTTAACAAAAATTTAAGTCGACATCCGAATATATGATGCACGAGCTTACGGCGGCTAATGTGGGGAAAAGCGCGAGGGCGGTGAACGTTTGTATATGAGATCGATTATAACGACATATGGCTGGTATTCAGTGATCTAGATCAATTCCTTTTCATTGAAAGGTTAATGGCGTCACGAGGAAAAGTTGGCCAAGCATGTAGCAGAGGAAATGGTCCCTTTGGCTGTTCTTGTCTCTATTCATACGAGCACGAATTTATCCGCATATAGCAATAGGCTATTATTCGGCGGTACATCCTTTTTGGCGTGTACACTTGTCTGAATAAAACCGTAAAAAACAGAAATGGGGGAAGAATTCGTTAATGGTAGTTCCAACTTTTAGAAGTATGTACTTAAATCGGAAACAAAGTATGGCGATGTCATATTATACTGGCGCCGTATTTTAACAAAGTAATGTGTGCCTCATGTACTGAAATTTACCGGCTCAGGTGCGTACACAAAACGAAAAGACCATCACACTAAAATTGGCCTCGCACACCTGTAATCAGAATTTGTAATCAACTGCCTGTCGACAAACGGATGTAAATTTCGGTCATATACTGTATTATGTAATGGCCAATTCTATCCATGATGTCGCCTACAGAGAAACTTTGTCAGCTGATAATGCATATTGGATGCTGAAGCGTCATTACACCGACATTGTGGTCACAGCCCATATTCTCGCTCACGGTATCTGTCTAAAACAGTGGTAAAGTCAGTACCATCCACATGTAATATCCGACTTTCAGCCACAAATCTTTGTGTCGCATGTATGAAAAAATGTCGTCGTATCTGAGCGGGAGGCTTAGGCGCTGCCAGCACAGGTGCCATGCCGTCGCAGCGCTTTGCCCGTCGACGCCCTTCTCCCTTAGGTTACAGTTATGTACGCAAAATGGTTAAGGCCTCACCCACTTGACAGCATGCAAATCCTTTCAATTTCCTCTGAGGAAGGTGAAACGGAATTGAGAAATCTAAACTCTAAGCTATTTTTGGTTGAACAAGGTACACGAAAGAATACATAAATTTTTATTTTTGGTGTTAAGATGTCACTCCAATGAATTATTGTGCCTTATCCATTTACACGTTTTCCTATATAGGGCACAGAACTACCCCCCCCCCCCCATTACAATAAACGGATGAAGGAATTGAATTTCTAGATATTAGCAGCCAAATTGAGAGATGGTGAAGCGCACCAGATTTTGGCTAAAAAGCGGCATGTTTGTGAATGTGTATTTTATGAATGATATCAATCTCAATTGGTGCGCGAAAAATTTAATCAAAACTGTATAATGATCCCATCAAAATATTTCATAATATTCTGTACCGGGTGTGGAAATTGATGTTTTCGCGTCTCATTTAAAGCAAATTTTATTGCAATCCTTGTTTTTTTTTTTAAATTATTTGTTTTTTTTTTTGAGATATCAGAGAACAGATTTTTTTGGACAAGTAAATGCATTGTCGCTTTCAATAGAAAATTCAGTAATTCCGGTTGTCATCACAATGTAATGAAATCATATAGAACGTAGCTAAGAATAAACGAGTAAATGAAGCAAGAATTCATCGTAACTTCCAGAAGATATAAAGAAATGCTGCTGCATCGCAAATTTGAGTATGTGAAGATCTTTGTTACCACTTATTTCGTCTCAAAGTGGCAACCTTATTCGTCCGATGTAAAATGTTTATCCTTTTTTACTTTTCTGCATAAAGATTGTATGCAGCATAAATAAGAATGTATTTAATAAAATTAAAATAAAGTCGCTTAAATCGCAAATGAGTTTATAAATGTGGAAATTTTAACTACTGGACCCGCTGAGCAGATTCGGCGATGGGGATTGACTGACATGGAATTGGTATTGAAGACTTCACGTTTTCTACAAAAGTGTACGAAAATATAGTTGGGTGTTGTTGGTAAATTATAGAAAAATCTGATAGAAAAATTGAATTTTTAAAGATTTTAATTAATTAATGGATATCAGAGACACGAGAACAAGTCAATTTAACTTATGGGATTGAATAAGATTTTATTGATTTCGTATATAAGATTTGCACGATTAGTACATTGATTTTTTCGTGATTTTTGTCAGCCAAAGCCAATTGCAAACTTCATAAGCGCATATTCCAAAACATAATTCCTGGCACGTTTACGATATACCCCCACCTTCCAATAATAATGGAGCCACATAAAATGGGATCAGCACGAAACAATCGGTAATATTGACCATTTTCACAATTGTTATCGAGAAAGCTTTGCAGTTAAAGAAATGTTTCCAAAACACCCATTTTGAAAGAAGGTTGCGGCAATTATTTTATATTATGTGATTAATTCGTTACATTAAATGTTTATTGCATCAAGTGTCCCCACGTATATCTATCTGGGGTTTTATGGGCAGCCCATGTGGTACGTTGTGAATATCAATTGCAAAGAATATTCACATAAAATGTGTCAATCCTATTGTATTGAGTTATAAATGTTCAATCGCTTTCGACGTTGAAAAGAGGTGACTTATACGATATATTGTAAATTGGGTTAGCAATAATGTGATTTGTTTATTAGTTTGCAGGATTTGCGTTATGATAATCGTTTGATGATGCTGCGAAATGATCGGTTATGTGAAAAATGTTTTACGAGTTTTTCTTAAAAACAAATATCTTATAATATTGTCGAAATTTTATTTAAAATTACTTACATAAGTATAATCTGAGTTTTTCAACATTTTCTTGACTGACTTGTGAGGATAAATGTTTAGAATCTGGATAGCTTTGGTCAATTTAAGAATTGTTGAAATGTCGTGTTTATTGCGGATTAAAACAAACTTTGGACATCAGAGAAGATGATCACCAGTTTTATATTTTCGGAAAAAGTTTGTACGGTGTGACAGAATGTATTTTTATTCGAATACAAAAATCTTATCAAGAAATATGTTGTTAGAAAGTTATATATAACCAACGAAGGCTTACTCTTCAAATCTGACACATTTACTACCTGCAAAAAGATAAAGTGTACTTAAATAATTAATTAGGATCGCGTTAATTGAATTTCTCAGCTGCAAAATCATACATATTACACTAATCTATCATTCATACATCTAAATTGTACACACGGTCATTTCCACCAACATTATCGATCTTAATTAAGCACTTTTTTTGATACAAAAGGCTAAAAAAATTAGAATGATGGATTAGCTTTTATGCATTGTTTTCCCATACAAAGAGAGTGAGGATGTGATGTATGTTTATGTATGTACGATGCACATGTATGAGTATGTAGGATAATCACATCAAACAACAGGAAATCCGATGACAAAATCTATTCATCATCATTACGAATAGAAAGCGTATATGGGCTTGCATATGTTCACATCATAAAGCTTTAGTAAGCACTAAGGGGTAATTTGCAAAACGTTTCTATTATCCATTGTGCGTCCGCCCGGCTCACTTGCACCGTGTAGAAAAACATTTTAATAAATCATGCGAAAGAGCTTGAAACATGCGATGGCTGGTTGGAACTTGGAAGCATTGCAGTCAAGAAGTGAAACGGATGGATATTTGAAAAGCAGACGACACATAGAAACACGACCATATACAGCCCAGATTAAGTGCACAGGATACAGCAGGAAGTGTACTTCCAAAACACTATAATTGCTAGTGATATGCATATAACTCTTGTTGTCTTTCATGTAAGAGTTGCACGCCCACAAGCTACGATAAACCGACAGCAATTTCAGGCATGTTGCATAAAAACGGCGTAAATTTGAATGACTATACTCACATGTGACATAAAGTTAATGGATTTGTCATTGTTGACTTATGGTTCAATTTTGAGATCAAAGCCATATTTAAAAATTTTATTGCAGGATTTAGGTAAAAATTGTTTGCAAAAGTGATTGCGAAAATTGCATTTGAAAATGGGGAGATTCAAAAGATTCGGGTATGCACAAGAAGTACTCTTGCTTTTGTTGGATACGGAGAGACTTGCCGAATATTTTATCCCCACAGACTAACAAGTCTATAAAGTTGTAGAGTAACACATGAAAAGGGTTGCCTGACATGTTCTTGGCTTGGGTATGTGTTTTATGTAATACCTTTATACACATATGAGCTATGATTCGACCATAACACTTGAGATAAATTGACGAAGTATAGAACTAAGCTTTCTGAAGATCGAAAATGATTGCATGTGATGAATTCGACAACTTTCAGTACCTTCTCCGGAAGCAAGTTAAATTAAAAAAGTATATGACAACGAAATGTCTTTACCAAAATGTGATTTGTTTATAACCTTACGCCCAAACCGGAAATCTCCCATCCTCCCTCGGTCGCATATGATATTATTTGAAACATTTGTCAACGAGGTTTCGGAATGGAATTTAGGTGAAAATTCCAGGAATTACAGACAAGACAGATGCTTCATTTCAAATTGACTTGAAGCTGTCTGAATACACGCTCAATTTGTCGTCATTCATGTGCTGTCACCACGAAGAAAATTATTAAGCAAAGTACGAGTGAAGAGAAATTATAATGCTATACAGCATAGTATGAATTCCTTATCTTGCCTGCCCAACCACCAACGACACCGTCAACAATGTTAGAAGCTTAGTTGTATTTGAATTGAGTATGAGTAATCAAACGAGCGATTCATATATGTGTCGTAACTTCAAAATGCTTGTAAAATTGTTTGTATAATCTTTTATATAATATTGCTATTTTTTGTATTCTTGTATATATAACACCCACTTAGTTAATATTGGATATTCACATTTTCTTGGGGTTAGCAAAATCCAAAAGTAAGCTGCTTCTTATCCCCAAATTTTTATTAATCGCCTTACTCCTGCAATCAATAAGCTGCTGTAAACGGGGGGACAAATATTTGTGATGTCTTAAATAAGACGAAAAACGTAATTTAAAAAAGGCAAAGAATTTGTAACGGGAAAATATGTTTACATATTAAATAATGTACCATATAATATTATTTTAAAAGAATGTCTCAATGAACAGTTTACTACCATATGAATATAATAGATAAAAATGTTGTGAAAATCTGTGGTAAATAATTACCGGAACATCTGTGATATAAATTCTGTATTGTGATGCCGCATCCGCGTCTGCCACATTTAAGAAATCCCGGAAAGAATCGCTGTAGGCACCTTTTTTATTACACCAAATTCTGTTACATATTTTATGTGCATAAACATAAGTGTAGTGGTAACTTTTTCGTTATCATACACATAGATGAACCATAAGCAAGGCGACTGGCGGTTGCTAAAGGCGTCGAAAGAGAACATCTTTGAGCTGGTGAATCGAACAAACAATATTCGCCGTGCAAAACTTTTAATGCCGCTTTAAACTTAAGAGGGCAATGGCACAGGCTGGGAAATGGGTGTCGCAGCATCATAGAAAGGGCTGGTGGTGTTAAATTTGACAAGCGAATAAATCTAACTTTTGTCGCGCACATAAAATGACTTTGTAAACGTAGGCAAGCATAGCGTGTCAGATGAAAGACAGAATACCATCCTCTAAAGACACAAAAAAAAGTACAACCACGCGCGTTTGCCGAAAATTACCATAATTGTCGGCAAAAGTGATTTCGGGAGAAAGTTTGTTGTTATTCTTGGGGAACAGAAATTAAAGCAACCAAAAAAACGGCGACAAATGAAAAGAGAACACTTTTGTGTACAATGTAAATCCATCCAGAACATTTATCATCGTTTGTTTGCATTGATAAAGGACCCTTTTGAGGAATGAGTGATGAAACTCTAAAATTCCATTCTCTGCTCTTTTTTTTTATACTTGGTTGCAAGAGTTTGATGACGGTATAACAAACGTGTTAGCGGATAATTTGTCTGCAATTGTCAATTCGCGTGCAGATAAAACTTTTTTTCTTTACATTTCGCCTGAATAACGGATGAGTGGTAAGGCGCAGCGACAATTTGCCAACAATTTAAAGCCAAAGATATGTAAATATTTAATTGCCAATTAAACATAAACTTTGCAAGGAAAAGTTACTCAAACCGTTCTGGTCTGAAGTGTATTTACGTAATGACTGCTGTTGACAACATTAAATTCAATTACACAAATAATGCGGAGTCTGAATTCCTCGCTGTTGCAATATCCTCAGTCTCACAATGTCCAGTATCTTCAGTCTGGATGCTATTCGGATATAATTCAGTAATACAACCTCAAATCCCTGGAGCAATGAGTTAATTAAATATACGAATATGAATATACCATAGTTACTGTAATGAAATATCAAAGTTTTGCATTTTCAATGACGAGTGTAGTTAGTTTCAAGGAAAACAACAAATATCATTGATATTCTAAGAATCGACATTTATATTAGATTTTATGAAATTAGTGAAAATCCATTTAAATATTAATCGAAAAACATTTGAAGATTTAATATTGGTGTCGTGCTAACCTTTATTATATGTAAATGAGAAAACAGTTTCATGAAAAGGCTTCACTAACTTTGCATAATCCAAATGTATTTATACGGATTATGCTCGTATGCATAGGAAAACACCGAAATCCATTTCACTTCCAAAATTAAACAAGGTGCAAATTGAAGGGCTGACAAATGATTCCCACACACACCTTTGAGTAATTATACAATATTTTAAGCTGGCCACATGCTAGTGGGTCACATATAAATTTCCACTAACCATATACAACACGTACATATGTCGTATATATGTTACATATCGAAATGCTAGGCTGCTGCTGTTTCTAACGCAGACTGGTGAGCAATTTGCGGAATAGATGATTAAGGTACACCTAATACCGATTATTCAAGTGAAATGTGAAACTTTACGTAGGAAATTGCAATTCTCAATCCGCAGATTCGCCCTAAATTCACCAACGCCGTCTAAATCCGTTTGACTGGCCACAAGTTTTGAATTTATAACGACTGCTGGAAAACAAATGATACTATAAATGAATTTTCAACAGTTGAAGTTGAACGCCTTTCAAACAGTTGCCCCTGCCCGGCAGCCCCAATTTATCGTCAGACAATATATTTGATAATGATAACCACCATCCAGTTACCAGTGTCATGTACTGGGTGGTGGTGTCCCATAGACTCGTGTTGTAAGCATGTTGCAGCATAGTGGATCCACATTCCACGTACATATAGACGAGCACATGAGATGTCCACACGCAAATACGCGTAAGGGGGCAACATGTGTGTGAGGATGTGGCTAATCGTTTGAACAAGAACAAGCCCAATTTGCAGAAAGTTCAGTGGGAGGCGTGAGCGACTCAAGGGTAGGAGGCTTTTACACTTGTGTTTTTCGGGTCCGGGCCGCCCTTGTACACGAAACGCCGAGCTGGTTTATTTTGCGTTTTTAATAGCACACAGCTCAACTTAAGGGAACGTGTATTTAATGTAATGTAACGTGCCTACATGTATGAACGAGCATGTGGTTAAATACCACACACATCACACGGATCACGGAGTAAAATATTGTGTGTGGTAAGGCAATGAGCAGATTAATTCAAAGTGTTATAAGCTTAATTGGAATGACTTACGAGTCAAGATTGTTAATATGCATGGCAGCCTTAATGAAGCTTGCTTGTTAAGGAATGTTTTTGCCGATTTGCAGTGAGTGCATGTGAACTGGCATATGTTGGTTTGTGCAGCAAGACACTCCCTACTTCAATAATTCACGTATTGAGGATGCTTGTTAAATAAACATAATCGTTGTACATTATG
Source organism: Sylvicola fuscatus (assembly GCA_026546915.1). Classification (NCBI taxonomy): domain Eukaryota; kingdom Metazoa; phylum Arthropoda; class Insecta; order Diptera; family Anisopodidae; genus Sylvicola; species Sylvicola fuscatus. Next base: position 9,429 of record JANSTS010006735.1, read on the forward strand.
TGCCGGTTAACCATTCAATTAAATTTCTAAATTGAAATCTAAAGCTAAATATATATAGAGACCAGTGGGCTGTGGGGCTGTGGGGGTGTGGGGAGCGTAACACTCTGTGGGTATCGTCGAACTACCAAGCATGCCATGGCGCGGCGGTTAGGGAATATATTGGTTTTCCACAGTTAACCAACTTTATGTGGTTTTTGCGTTGAAATACGGTTGCCAATCGTTTGTTCCGAATCATTCGGTACATGTAGTCAGTTAATCGATCGATTAGCATTAAATAGCTCCAGCCAAGACCCAAGCTCGGCAAAATTAAATATATACAACAAACCGACTTTATTAACGGCCCCGACATATAAAACAGAAATGCTGAATTTACACTACATTAAAGAAGTTATTAGTGCTTGGCATGAAGTCGGCTGCATTTAGTTCCACAAAATCAGGACAAAACCTTTATTATTTTGTTATTGTGGCACTGAGTCAAATTATGCAACTAAATTAATTGTATTTGCAGCTTGGCGTGGCACTACACCCTGCAGCCCTTTTAGCACCCCCGCATTTGTTGGGTAAATGCGCTTCCTGCTTCACAAAAAAAGAAATGAAATGAGATGGACGTCGCGACGCGTCGTTGTGGTAATTTTCAGCCACGAAAAAGGAGTTTTTAAATTATGTTTAAGCTAGAGTATTCGAGTTTTATGAATGGAATTAAATGAATTTTAAATGTATTTTTTAATTGTAGCTTTTTATTTACATATTCAAATATTATGTTTAGCGTTTTGTCTATATAGTTTTAAATATCGACGATATATGTGATATTCATATTATGTGTATTTTAAAACTAATTTAGCTATTACCCTATTAACTACAAATGGTTTTCGTCTAATTATATGCAACAGGATTCGATAACAAATTGTTATAATTGTGCAAACAAACCAAATTAAAAGCGGATGTTTTGTACTCGTGTTATGCTTCATGCTCGAATGGTTGACATCAAATTAATTTGCTTTATGCAAATACATATATTTTATTTGCATTAGCACATTCACGCTTTAGATGCATTCATAAAATCAATTATTTATAGCAATTAAAGCAAAACATTTTTTCCAATTCAAATAACTTGTTGAATATGAATCGATTCATCTCTTGGACAATTATAGTCATTAAAATGCAAAAGCTTTCGAACAAGCATATTAATATACTATATTTATGTTCATACAAATTTATTTAAATTATAAATGTTAAATTTGTGTTAATAATGTTAATAAAATGCTATGTTGTTGCGATGAAATTTTCATTATAAATAGTATTAAATTCGTTTATTCAATTGAGCTCCTCAGCCATGAAGCCTATACAACCCTTTCAAATCAGCTTTAGCATTTCTAATTCGATCAATGACCACACAAACTTTCTCATTCATCATCATTTACTTTTAAAAGAAAAGTTACATCTGTACAAAGTTAAATTGCTTTACGTGCTTAAATTTTAAAGTTGCGAGTTCCCTAATTGTCTGGACAATAAAAATTCAATTCCTATTGCTTTCAGCATACGGACCACTGCCGAGCCAAGTACCTTTGCATTAAAGAATGTAAGAATGTCAGGTAGCAGTGCCAAAGCAATGGCAAAATAATTTGTTTTTGCACGGATCCTCTCTGTTACCTATATGCTCCAGTGAATCGCATTTTCATTAGCCTTGTTTAATGTCCAAGAAGCCAAAAGCAAACTCTCGCCGTCAACATAAATAAAATGTGGATGGATAGGAACACTAAAAAGGAAACGTGAAAACGAATATTCTTTTTTGGGGGAAAAAAGGTTGAATATTATTTGAAGCATGGGCGATGCTTCAATGATTTTCTGTATTTCGGTCTAATTGTCAAGCAATCGATATCCTTTCAGTTCAACTACAAATTGGAATGTCCCATTGTATGTTTGTAAGACGGAGCTTTTACTTTTGGCGTGTATTTTAGGCAGCCAATGCCTATTGGAAAAATAAAATTGATGGGCAAAGAAATTAAAACTTTGATACAAAACATTTAAACTTTTTGAATGGGTAGTCGTTGGAGTGAAAAAGTAATCATTCACTTATTGATTATCGAACGTGTTTTAGCGAAGTTCACGAGAATTCATTATACTTATAATAATTTCATAATAATAGGAAATATTTAAAAATAAATAAAGGTCATGAGTTCATAAAATAATTTAAATTAAAAGTGCACTCATCTGTGATGCGGTATTAAATGGCAATAAAAACAAAACAACAAAGTATTAATTTATATTATATTTACAATTACTCGTCAATATGATATATTTTCTATTATTACAATAGAATGGAATTCCCAAGACGATTCTTGCCAATTTAGCAGATGTAGCTTCCTTTTTTAAATGACCACCAACAGACGTATTGACTGCGAAAGGAAAAAAAAACAATGTCATAATTAATGATAATCAGCAATCATGAACATCGGCAATCAATAAGACGAGTCATTATTCAATTACAACTTCCTAGCATTATAATTAAGACATCTGAACTTCTATATTTTATTGCCGGGAAACTTGCAAAGAGTTGTGTTTTCTTTCGTTCTTGGTCTTAATTAGGGGGAAGCTTTAGGTCATCGTTAAATTCAGAAATCAATTTTTTTTTATCCACTAGAGCATTTAATTCATTTATTTTGGAAGGGAAGATATCAAAAATAAATGTTAAGACTTGAGGCTTTCATTGAATTGATTTATCGAAACTGGCATCATAGAACTTTATTAAACTGATAAAAAATATAGACATTTAAGACAACCGGCCTATACAGAACAATGTTAGCTGTTTCGCATCCTCAGAAATTAATCGTGTGGCTTAAGGCTCAAGACTTCATCTTGCACAACGTGATTGCGTGTAGAGCGAATAGTGGATTACTTTAAACTGGTAATGAGAAATAGTTTGAATATTATAATCAGCTTAATGAAATTTGTTTGAAGCTTTATCTTAATTAAGTTTATCATTCAAAAGTTGTCCTTACTTAAGTTGTTGTTTCATCGAGCTTAACGAAATCCAAGATTAGACGAAAAATTATAAAATGGAACTGGTTATAAAAGAGGACAATGCAGGACACGTTGGTATGTCAGGAAAGGAAAAACGCCAACTCTTTGAATGTGATGCAATGTACCCGATTTGCTGTGACATCTCTTTACATCACCCAAAGTCAGGTCTGACGTGAAAATGTGTCAGTCATTTGGCTTCATTTTTTTTTTAAAGCTATGATTGACATATGTTATGCTACTTCAGGTCCTGCCTGACATATTTCTCTATAATGAAAGCGTGCCTTTTACAGTTTGTACCTTCTAGAGAAATTAAAATTAATACTTTAAGGAATTTAATTACTCAGCAATAGACGCTGGCATTCTTGCGGTGTTAGATCTCGAAATTACCTTACAGGCAAGTCAAAAAGTCTTCTTGTCTTATATTACTTCTAAGTAAATAATGACATTTAGTAATTAATTAAAGAAAAAGTAATTAATAATAAAATTCAGGGGAAAAAAGCATACACCCACAATTTATCTCGTAGCATAATTCTACATATGCCACAGCATTCTCATCAAATCAACGATTAAAGCCGACAAAGATGTGAGAAAAAAACAATGTTCCATTGTTGTCATGCCAGGAAGAGGAAATCGTTATAGCTACGGCACACGGCTTTTATTATGTGCGCCTTTCCTTGATTAAAGAAGTAAAAGTGATGATACAATGGAATTCCATTCTTCTTTTAGCAAAAATCTCACAAACAGTTTTACTAAATTGAATGAGGCAAACATCATAACCTACGCAATACACAACATAACAAAAGCACAATAAAATTAATGAAATGTCCCTGAAGATGCGCACATAGCCATAACTACATATACTCGTAGATGTCATACATCCATATTGTATGAATAAATACAAATATTTATTTTAACCCTGTCATGCTGAATTAAACTGTTTATAGCAACGAGCTGAGTGTGTATGCTCGTTAACTTATACATAACATACATAAACGAATAGTTGTTGTTTTTCAGATCTGATATCACCGCACCATCGATTTTTCTTATGGTGTCAGTAGGAATGAGCTGAAATGAGACGATTTTATGTTCCTATCATTTTCTATTGACAACACGACGACTTTGTCGATTTTTATCCAGTAAATAATGGAAATGGCGGTAATTCACTTATGAGCATGTTGGCTTACACATACCGTTAAATTTGTGTATAAATCCACTCGTATGTGTGTCAGGATGGTACGTCTTGTAAAAGTGGGTGGGGGAGATGAAACTTGCTTTAAGCTTGTGCTCTTATGTCTGCTTGACATTGTTTAGTTGGATATATAGTTGAGAATCGTTGAAAAATGTTTCTCTTTTGTATTTGTAACAAAAACCTATTGAGAGTGATGTAAATAAGAATAGGGTTGAAGTTTGATGTTTAGAACTTTTTATGAAACACTTAACCCCAAAGGTTAATAGTTTGTCCAGACAACGATATCTCAATGATTTCGAAATGCCCCAATTCTTATCTAAAGATAAGTAAAAGACTAAAAGAATTGATAATCTTTTCTTACATATTTTATTACAAT
>JANSTS010006738.1:2903-17819 GCA_026546915.1 Sylvicola fuscatus
AAATTTTTGAATATTTGTCATTCAAAGTAAACACAAAAACGTAAACAAAAAATTTAGTGCCATCGCATTCCTCCAGTATTTGACGTCGTTCTGCGATATTACATAAATACGATTGGCTCGCGCGGCTGTTACCTATCGCCACAAAATTTAAATTATCCCACTCTTTGCACTTTCATTTAAAATCTTTTAAATGTTTTCGCCTTCCCCATTCGCACATTGTTACGTTATGTGGACGCATGTGGCGTGTTAACTCCACAGAGATCGCACGATCTGAATCACCAGAAGTTAAATCTAAATATAGAAGTTGAAACGTCTGTTGCTTCCGTGCTACAATTGGCCGTTGTTAAATTGCAATTGCACATAAAGTTCATTGTGAAATCTGGTCACGAACCAGAAGTTGGTGACAAACTTCATTTGAAAAAAAAATTCCAATCCAGTGACACGCATTGATTCAGCCATCGCGCCTATTGAGAAATCGCCACGCAACTTAATTTCTCTTTAACAAATATTTATTACAAAGTGTACACAAGAAAGTGAAAACAGCTCATAAAGTGAAAAAATGATGAATCCCAGTAAATTTGGGGGTCTTCTGCAGGCGATTGGTCGCCGCTTCTCCAATTTGGCGGCAGTGGAAGCGCGCCACTTGCAAGAGAATGCTTTGGAGGAGAATTGCATTCTGGTTGACGAGAACGACAAGACATTGGGTCCTGCATCGAAACGAGACTGCCATCGTGTGGATGAAAACGGCAATGTGAAACTGCATCGAGCGTTCAGTGTGTTTCTATTCAACTCACAGGGAGACATGCTGCTGCAACGACGATCCAAACACAAGGTAATGAGAATTAATTGACAAGGTCTTTGCATGCATTAAACTTGAAACCGCAACTGCAGATCACATTTCCTGACTCGTACACAAACGCATGCTGCAGTCACCCACTGAACGACATTGAAGGTGAACGTGACGAGATTAATGCAATTGGTATTAAGAGAGCCGCCCAGCGACGGCTCAACTATGAATTGGGCATTCCTTTTGACCAGGTTCAACCCGAGGAATTCAACTATCTGACCCGCATTCACTATCAGGATCGTGGTGATGGCATTTGGGGAGAGCATGAGATTGATTACATCCTGTTTCTGCAAAAGGATGTTGAACTGAATCCGAATTATACTGAGGTCAGCGAGATTACGTACGTTAAGCGTCACAACTTGGAGCAGTAAGTACATTTTCTGTTTTAAAACATTTTCTTCTATTGTTAACAATTTCTATTTACAGACAAATGGCGTCTCTTGAGGCACCTTTGACACCTTGGTTCAAGCTAATCTTGCAACATCGTCTCAAGTTGTGGTGGGATAATTTACATCAGTTGAAAAAGTTTCAGAACACAAACGACATTGAGCGCTTTTAGACGCTTTTGACAAAACATTATTTATTGTATATTGTTATGGGGGGCTAAATAGTGGGACGATTTTAAGAACAAAAAATGGTGGGGAAGATCAAAGGTGCTAGTCTGAACAAAAGGCTTATATGTAATAAGATAATAAAAGAAGTAAGTTTTTTACCACAAAACTTCTTGTAGTTTAATTGCTCTTCTCGATGTAATTAGATCGTTAAAAACTGAAGGAAATTTTTTTTTCATAAAAAATTATAATTTATTAAAAAAAAAACCTAGACATTTAACAATATAAAACCAGTTTCAGGTAAGATGCAGGCAATTCATTTCCATGGCGGTTTGGCACCAGTTTTTCCATCGCAACTCTGCGCATTGGATAGAAACGGTTCTAGGCCATCAATATCCTTTGGGGACTTTTTAAGCAGTAAATCTATGTAAGACTGAACTAAATCCTCCTCTCGCCTATGATTTCTACTGGTCGTTGGCGTTTCAAATATTTCATTTTCCGGTGCTTCAACTTGACAAACGGCGTTCTCACTGATGGCATTGTGTCGGCCGCCATCAATCGGAACGGAGAGTATCTCTAAAGTCTTCTTCCATTGAGATTCCATGACGGTGTGCAACTTATCAGCAATGTCAGCTCTACAATAAAAAAAAAACTTAGCAAAGCCATCAACAGCTGAGCTTCAAAATTGACGTACCTCTTTGATTTACAATCTTTAAGTTTTTCTTGCAAGCTGTCTATCGTCTTTGAGGCATTTACAAGCTGCGCCCGATACAGCGCAATTTCTTCGCGATGCTTTTCAGCCAATAAACTCACTTCCTGTTCATTTTTCTCGTTTATCATCTCCATTTGTTTCATGGCTCGTTGGGCAATCGTTCGCTCCCGTTTATGGCCTTCAGCTTTCAGTGACTCTTCAGCTTGATCCAATTGCTGTTGAAATTCTTTAAGTTTTTGGCTAACAACCTGCTCCAATTGCTTTTGGTAATATATTTTCAATGAGGTTCGTTGAGATTCCAATTCTTTCGTAAGATTCGCCTAAAATTTTATAATATTTAATATAAAAGAATTGAAGAGATTTTAAGATCTTTGAAAATACTTCTTTTTCTTGGAGATTTTGATTAAAGCGATGAATTGCTTCATTTTCTTTGCATAATGAATCAATTCGCGATTGTCTGTCTGCTAATTGTTTTTCATTTGCCTCAATTTGGTGTAAGAGTTTCTCAGTTTCCTCTTTTAATGATTGCTTTTCTTGAAGAAATTTTTCTTCGTTCTGTTTGCTGTTTGATAGACGAATTTCATAATCTTCTTGTTGCTTTTTTGTTATTTCTCGGACTTCATTGGTAGTTCTGGAATTGTTCAAAAAATCAATGAAAAAATGGGATTGGTTAATCAATGGAAGTACTTACAATGTAAGATTTTGCAGCTTCATCTCAGTAAATTCACATTTTTCCTGCAGTTTCTGAATTATATGATAAGAATGTTCCTTTTCTTTTTGTGCCCGCTCTAAATTGATTTGTAAATTTTCATTTGAAACCCTTAGGGCATTCGTTTCCTTCTCAAAAATCTCAATTTGCCGACACAACGCCTCGACTTGATCAACTTTAGCAATCAATCTATCCCTGATTTCCTGTGACTTTTTCAGCGCTTCGTCTTTAGTTCTATCAATTTGAAGGGCGACCGAGATCTTCTGCTCGTATTCAAGCAGCCGCTTCTGCTGCTCCTGTATGGTTTTTTCACAGTGTTCCCGACGCATCCGTTCCTCCTGTACTGACAGAGACTCGGCATTTCCATTTGTATTCCACAACTCATTTAAACTTAATAATCCATCACCATTTTGACAAATCGGAGTGCTCGATTGGTCGGCGTCTCTACTGAACTTTGGATACTCCAACAAGTTTTTGTGCATTTTCATCACTTCCGATGCCTGGTGACGAAGCTTTGCTGATTCGGAATTTAACAACTCATTACTAGGCACTGATGAAGCGCCTCCGTAGCCGCTGTTCATCCTCAAAGGAACTGCATTTTGTTTGCTGGAACTTTCGCCAAAGTAGTTATCAATTTCAGAAAGAAGCTGTCGCTTTGGTGTGCCGCGACTCCGGTATGTATTTGGCGTGGAATGAACAAAATCGTTATCCATGGCGGCTTCATAGGTTAGCTGTCTATCGATGGTGGCGAGGCGTTCATTGATCCGTGCCAGCTCCTCGTCGGCATAGAGTTTTGGAAAGTGCGGTAGTGACAGGTCACAGAGTGAGACTGATGAAAACACTTCACTGAGGTCCTTGTTGGAGTTGGCGTTTACAGTGAAGAAATTGGGCGGGATCAGAAGTAATACGTCTGTATCATCTGAGTCACTCATCACAAGTAGTTTTGGACATTTTTTGTACACTTTGGTGTGGTTTAAAATTAATTTTGATGAATATTATGATTTGTTGTTATGAGTTGCACATTTATGGAAACGTTTTTCGTTCGTTATGGAAGTGCAGATGCACCTGGCGCGTTTATTCAAACTCAAGAAATGACTTTTGACGTGGACTTGCTATTATCTTTGACAGACAAATTGTGGTGTCGTCTCTTTCCCTTAATCTTATTTACGTTTCTGCTGTCATAACATAACCTAAAATTTTACAATTTGAAACTGAAAGGTTGATCGGTTTATTATATTTTATTTAAGTAAAACTAGAATTAATAAAACAAATAAGAAATGTCTGAAAACTCCTGCATTTACTGCCAAAGTCCAACTCAATTAGATCTTAATGTCCTAAAGTGTACACTGTGCAAGGACTTCGTCCACATAAAATGCCTTAAACGACCGGGAACACCTGGAGACCTTCTTGGTGATGTATTCTTTGACTTTACTTGCCTGTTCTGTTCACCAGACGGCAAGGAGCTGTTTCAGCGACAAAAGCTGCAGTGGGCCGTCATAATAGCGTTGGCTGTCTACAATTTGTCCATCACATCCACCGGCCTCAGTCATCATGGATTCTTTCACTGGAAGACGCACATCGCGAACTTTGTCGAAAAAAACTGGACCTACATATTTGGGCAAACATTGTAAAACACAGTATATTTTTGTTGAGTTATTTTCAATGACATATATTGCTTTTTACAGTCGCCGGAAAAAACGCTGGATCGGAAGCATGGCCGGCTGTCTGTCTGGAAACTGCCCTGAGTTGTTTACATCTGGCCAAGTGGTGTTACAGGAACCTGGATGGTGGAAGTTAACGCAACATTTGCCGCCTATACAGTTTTATGATTTGTGTAAGCTTAAGAGAACTAGGATCTGGATATATTTTAAAGAATTTAATTTCAGATAACAAGACAAGAAAGGCTAGACGGGAACAAGAAGAAGAAGCGGCCAGTGAAACTTCAGAAACAAGTAATGATGATGCTAAGAAGCGAAAAATGAATGACAACGATGCGATTGGATGTAGTCGGACGATGTGAGAATATAAAATTTGTTCTTAATTCTTTGATAATAAAATTATTTTGTTTAGTCCATATATGGGATGTACTCCTTGGCACCTTAAAACGAATGTTCAATCCCAAGAAAATTCTATGGAGCCAGATGATTTTCATCAGCCGGACCCACAAATTCACGCTAGTTTAATGGACTTTTTAGACGTAAGGAATTTTTCTTTAATTTTCACTTAAAATAAATGTTTAAATATTTCAGTCAGTCAATACCGACACCTTGCTGGAAGAGGAACTGTCACTCACAACTAATACCGATTTTCTGGACGATCTGCACCTAATGAATCTCAATCACACCGATTCCGAGTGGCAAAATATGTTCTCTTCAAATATTGACAATACAATTGAGGAACTTCCAGCCATAGAGCCAGAGAGTCAATCATTCGAACCTAGAATAATCCAGGTAACAAACTTTCAAGAAGATGATGATGATGATGACGAGGACGACATTAAGCCTCAACTAAGCGATTCTGGTGTCATCTGCAAAAAAGAAATGCTTTCCGACAATGAGGAAAGTACTTGTGGTGATTGGTTGGCACAATGTGAAAAAAGTTTGTTCAAAGTGACTGAGAAACGTCCACTTCCCTGGTTAAACCACGTATCATCTGAAGAGCCTCCTTGTGATAATAATAATCCCGAAAATTTGGTGCTGCTCAGCGAGTACGAAGAGGGTGAAATGTTCAAATCCCTGAGATCAATCATTGAGATGGATGGCGTCGAAGTGCCTCAGTGGATTCGTCGCTTGTATCGGAAAATTACTATTAGAATGAAAAAGCGGGAACTTATGAAGCCCATTTTTGACATTGACAATATAAAAAAGAAAGGACGCATTTTCGGTGCCAATGGACATCCATTGCTCAATCGTTTTCATCAGATGACGTTTTTGAAGGCGGCCGTTGATCAGCCGATTTCAATGCAAATTCGATTCTCTGGAGCAGTTCAATGCAGCAAATTTGTGTCTCCTTATACCAAACGGATATTGCATCCCTTTATTTACAGAGACACAAAGTCCATTCCCCAATGGGTGAAGGTGATTTACTAATTGTAAAAGTGTAAATCGTTTAAATTTAAAAACCAAAAATCATTTTAGGTTATGTGTGAGTTGCAGTATAAAGTAAACTGCGTCAAGCCTTCCAGATCATCAATAGACTACTGCTACGTCCGTCCCCAACACATTTCCGCTGTGAACAGCCTGTTACAACAATATTTTTGGCCTGGAATTGACAGTAGGTCTCCTTAATTCCTTAATTCTTCCACTTAACGAATTTCGTTTCAATACTTGTAGTGTCCGAATGTTTAACATATCCCGACTTCAGTATTGTGGCTCTCTATAAGAATTTGATTGTCGGATGTGCTTTTTTAGTACCAGATGTAAGTCACAATGAAGCCTACATTTCCTTTATGGTCGTCAGAAATGGATGGCGACACGCTGGAATCGCCACTTTCATGTTGTACCATTTGACGCAGACTTGCATGGGAAAGGACATCACTTTACATGTTTCTGGCACTAATCCGGCCATTTGTTTCTATCAAAAGTTCGGTTTCAAGATTGAGGAAGTTATTTTGGACTTTTATGAAAAATATTTGCCATCAGACTCTCTCAAAAAGAGTCGTCACGCCTTCCTCTTGAGAATGTCAAGATGATTTTGTTCATCAATACAATTTTGTAAAAACAGATCTCCGTTATTTTGAGAACGATACTCAGGATTCGTAAATAAATAATATTTTGTAAATGACAGCATTTATACATTACATAAAGAAATTACAATTATTTCATTATTTGTTTATTTTATAAATAATCACTAATAACAATAAGAAAAGAAACCAAAAAAGATATTTAATATTTGTTGACAATCATTTTAAACCAATCCACAAGATTTGAAGCGCAGACTAGTCGACTTTTTGCTGTTCACTGTTTAAAAACTTTTGCAATCGACGACGCCTCAGTTCGGATGATTCAGTTGTCTCTGGCGCTGATGAGTCACCAGTCGCTTCATTTAACATACGCCCATCCGCATCCTCTTCACTTCCAATATCCTCCACAGTCACTCTGTTCTCAATTGGAACTGTCGCTGCAGCTGATGTTGAAGCTTCCGCTTCCACTGCTAGGCTCGATTTGGCCGCTGAACTTTTGGCTTCTTTAACTATTCTCGCACGTTCCATTAACTCGTCATACTCTAATATCGGTGTTGGGTTCTCTTCTTTTGGCGTCACTGGCACTGGAACAGTGGTTGGAGCTGCAGGTGGAGGCGGTGGCGGTGGTAATCTCGCTGTTATCGCCGAGTATTGATTCATTAACGCCACTGAAGCGTCTAACATCAGTTGAATATTCCGCAAGAGCTTTAAATATCAAAAACTAATTAGAATTCCTCAAAGCAATTTATTGATGATTAAACAAACCTTAATCCTTTCTTCGACGTGCCTTCGTTCATTTCCCTCAAGAGCACGCACCTCCTCATCCGAAAGATTCTCCAGGCCAGGTGGCACTGGTGGTGGTGGGACCATGTACGGAGACATCATCGGGAATGGTTGCATAGTGAATGGGGCTGCTGCTTGCGAAGCAAATAAGTTGGCCAATGGGTTGTCAGGTGATGCTGCGGCCATCATGTTGGCTAAATTCAAAGGTGGCTGGTTGAGACTCACAGTTGCTGCTGCCGCTGTAGCATTTAGGTTTGCCTGAGGTTGAACATTTGCAGGTTGGGCGCCAGCGGCTGCAGCTGGAGCAGCGGCGGCTTGTGCAGCGGCACCGGCCGGCATTGTGGCGGTGATTGGTGCACGCAAAATGTTGAGACGACACGTTGGGCAGGTTTGTTGACGTTGGAACCAAGAGCGCAAACAGGCGGTGTGGAAAATGTGTCCGCACGGCAGCTTCTTGGAGTTGTTTACCATGTCCTCACGACAAATTATGCAAATGTTGTCGGAAAGCTCCAACTCTTCGGGCGTTGCGTCTGGATACAGGGTATTCATGTTGCGAATGGCACGGCGTGACATTATCACGTCATTTAATGCCTTCTTAAAGTTTCTATAAAAAAAAGATAAATATTTAAAATACGATTTACTGATAACGAACGGTGTTTGTGTTGTTATTTAAATGGTCTGCGTGGCTTTTGGTGTTATCTTTGGATTTAATTGTTTTTCGTTATCACTAAATAATTGGCAATACCATGTTTTGGTGTACTTAAGGGCCTTTTCAAAAAAGAAACCAATTTGCACATCTCAAGACACGGTTAGAAAGAACTGACGTGGCCCTATAAATTACCTCATCGTGTAATACATCGGCCGGAAGACAAACATTGGCAACGTGTAGATGCGAACCATAATCACAACAAACATCAGGTACAAGATGACCCGAATGAATCCAATAACCAGTTCAGTGTACAACAAAAATACCGCCTTGTTTTCCCAAGGAAGCTCCGCTCGCATCTCTGACGCGTGCAGGAAATACTTGATGGCTGTGTTGGCGACCATGGTTATCAAAATAGCGTACTCAAAGCCAAAGACCAATTGGACAGTTGCTCCCTTGGCAACTGTGGATTGATACGCATGGGCAATCATCATATAGTCCAATCCCCCCAAAACGGTCAACAAAGCTGACAGACGCATGTGGAACAGCCATCGGATTACAGGACTTCGTTCCATCTACAATGCAAATTTGTGGTAATTACAACATCTTTGAAATTTACTGACAAATACTTACAAAATCAACACGATCCTCAGCCAACCAGTGGAATGACTTTAGGAATAGCAACACTGTAAACAGTGCCACAAATTTCGGATTGAAATCGTCGCGAAACACGGTGAACGCTAAACATGTCTCAGTAAGGGCGTACCAAAATCGTTCCATCAGATGCTCGAACTCGGCAGTCCTGAGGGTGCCCAGGAAGATCTTTCGCATCAATTTGCCCAGCATCAACACCAGAACCAGCGACTGAATGTAAATGACTGCCATGCTGGGATTCGATTTTGTGATGTACACCACCGACGGATAGAATTGCTTCTTCTGGTAGTAGGCGTTACCGATGACGGCCGCCGTCAGTGCGACGCTAATCGCCGAGAGGCCTAAAGACCGCATCTTGGGACCTATGCCGCCGGCCAGGTTGGTGATTGTTACAAAAAAGTAATTAATTATTTAGCCGCTACGTTCTGTTATTGGGTGAATTCTCAGCGCGTTCAATTTTTCTCAAAAACGCCCGTTCCTTTTCGTTTTCGCTGCAAAAATACAAAATCAATGAATTTTGTGGTTTTCAACTCGCATTTTTGGGTGTTTTTCTTTGTTGTGGCATGTCGAAAACTTTCATTTATTTTTTATTTATCTCAAACTTGTCGTTAAATTCAACTAAACCCGTTTGCATAAGATATATTAGCCACTAATTTACCTTTTAATTGAGTTATTTCACTGTTTCCAAATTTATTTATTGCTCAATAATGATAATTTTGAAATGAAATAATATTTTCCACGCACTTTCTGTTTTGATTTCGACGTCAAAACGCAAAACTGCAGTTATATTCCAATACGAATATATATTTTCAAGCATTTTATATATATGACAATCGACACGTCATATGTACAGCACAGGGTGTGCCTGAAGTTTTTAGAATTCAGATACATTCAAGGACCTGCGAAATTTATTATCCTTACAGTGGATTTTTTTAGTTACAAGATTTTTCTAAAAATAAAAATTTTCTGATTAAGAATGAAATGTCCTGCTTGTTTCTGAAATGGTTTCTTCTCAATGGTTCCTAAATATGATCAGCTTCAATTCCATAATTTCCAGAAAAGTTTATTTATTTTCCAAAAAAATGTTTAAAACATTGTTTGAAATAAAATACTACCTGCTTCTCATAATTAATAATAAAAACTACAAATACTCGATACCATCGATTTTAGCCCATAAACTGACCATCGGAAGTATTTACTGTGGCCAGATAATTATCCAACCATTTCTCGATGACTGGAAGATTTTCATCACTCCACTTGGTCTCCTCCTTAATATTTCTCAGCGACTTCTCAATGATGTGCTCAGCACTTCCAAACTCACCCTGCCGTTGTACGTACAAAGCTGATACCATGTCGTATCCCTCCTGCGTTGTGAAGTCACCGGTAGCAGAACTTATGAGATGATCCCACAAGTTAACTTTGTTCTCGAATCTGAAAAAGTCCCAATTGAATCATCACATCTTCGCGGTATGAATAACAAAACTTACCGTTGTTTAATGGCATCCCAGTTTTGCGATAAGAAGTTAAACATCGTAATGTATCCACTTGAACCACCTGAAAGCATATTGAAAATAGTGTTGATGTCAATTTCTGTAAAGTTGCCATTTTCCTCCAGGATCGTGATGTTCAGGAGGCGTTCAATTTTCTCAATTTGAATTGGACAACCAGCCAGCGTTTTCAACAAATACGTTCGTTCACTCTGTATTCTTGAAGGCGGGAAGTTGATAACACGTTGTAGTCCGAATTCCCATTCGTCCATGGTACCCCACTTGAAGACCGGGCAGATGTACTGGTTTGAAACTCTGTACCAATGAAATACAAATTATTTAATTTTTTAAGTTTCTGAGGAAATATTTCTTACGGATTTCCCTCATCTGGATGATCACTTTCCATCCACTGACGGTAGACAGCTTGTGCCTCCTCGATACATGGACGGTATCCAGCCCGACAGAGAAAGTTCTTGCAGAGAGACCGCAGATTTTCCTTCCAGTTTTCCTCGCCTTCCTTGCGTTCACCCAAACTCTTGTACAGTGGCGTCAACAGCATGCGAACATAAGTCTCAAATTTACGATGCACTGCCGACATGTCAATGTGGCGACCAATATGATCAATTAGTGTGAACACTGGATTCCAGACAATGTGTTCCTTCTCCCATTTCATGAACAGCGTCATATTGAATGCTGTAGCGAAGCTCAAATCTCCAGCGTACGCCAAATTCCAAGCGTCATGCAACAACTTTGCTTTTGTGTATGTCGGAATTGCGTTTCGACCAGCTTCCGTCTGCAGATATGTAGCCAGCAGATTCCAATTATCGACGTCATAGTTGACAGGGAATGGTCCAATTTCTTCAGGATTCACAATGATGAATTGGTCAGCTGGTGGCATATTCTTCAGTGTGAGCTCACGTTTCTTTTTCATCCATTCATAGGGCGTGGCATTCGAGAAATCCATATTCTTTTCCATGATCACCACCAATGGAATCCACCACAGCATTTTGTCCTGCTCGGGAACGTCATGCGGACGTTCGCGAAGATAAACACGTTGGGAAACATGTGCAGTTCGTCCTTGATAGTCTCGAGTCACTGTAATGACTGGAAGCCTGTCTTTTGTTATCCAGGAGCCGGCGATTTCATTGACAGTCACATTTTGGCAAAGGCTCTTATCTTCGTGGGCTTGCTTGGTAAGTGAGTCCCAAACATCATCGCCGAAGAAAGTTCCTAAGGCGCGATCCTGAATGAATCGCCGTAATCCTCGCTTGAAGGTGTCTGGTCCGAGGGTATAATTCAACATGCGAAGAACCAATTCAGTCTTGCTGCATGTCGTCTCCTGTTTCATTCCAGTAATTCTAGAGTGTGGATAACGTTTACTGAATTCATAGTAGTTGGAGTACAGGATTGTCATTGGCCATTTGCCATCAAACTCCAATCCATTGTCGATATCAAGAGACGTGGATGCTGCTAAGAATCCAGCGATAGCCTTGTTAATGTGGGCGTCACTCCACCAGTATGGGGTCACCCAAGCACCTAACCATTGATAAACCATTTCCTGGGCAATCAGATAATATCCACGTCCCGTTAGCTCGGATTCTCTGCGGAAGATTATTTAGGTCATAAAAGTATACCGATTAGAATCAATATGTAAAAATACTTGAAAAAGATGAGACCCCAATTATCGACAGGCTTCACTGATACGAATCCTGGAAGAGCCACCACGTCCAGCTTACACATCGGGTAACTTACTCCCCAGTAGGCGTTAAGGAAACCAATGACTGCTTTTACTTTTTCATAAACGGGCTTCAACAAAAAAAAAGTCACAAAAAATGATTGGCGAACAAAGGAAAGGTTTTCAAGATCATACCTGAAGATCCTCATGAAGAGCTTTCCTTCCCCAAACTTTTATCTGTGGAAGTTCATAGGTCTCGGTAGTATTGACTAATGGCAATTGGGACACAAGGAAGCCAAACGTAAACGTAGACATTGGAGGAGTTTTCACGAAGTAATCAACAGCAAAGTCTTCCTCTTCCTCAGTCTTCTCCACAGGCATATTGAAGAGAGTGGTAAACGTCTTTGGTCTTGAAATGCTCACAGCAAACGGCACTTTGTATCCTGGCTCATCGAAACAGGGAAAGACCAGACGCGCATTATTGGGACGCATATGTGTGGCAATGTAGTTCTTGCGAACGCCCAGCTCATCAGTGTAGCTACTCTTGAAAAGGCCGTCCGACGTTGTCCAGATTGTGCCAGTGAATGCAATCTGCACCTGACAAACGGTGCCTTGCTTCTGTGGTTCTTTCAAATGAATTGTGTACGTTGGCTTCTTGGGATGGCGATCTGTTCTCTTAATGTCCAGCACTGTCTCAACGAACTCTTCGTCGCTGCAGAATAACTAGATCAGTTCTCTGGATTTTTAAAAAGCAAAATCACTCCAAATACCTTTGAGTTCGCTCCATATGCGTGACCTTGACGTCAGATTGTTTGATCTCAAGGTCTGAGTGAGCATGAAGCGCGATTTTATTGGTTTGCTCTTCAAAATTCACCATTATGCGAACCACTCCTGTGAACGTGGACTCCTCAATATTAGGCCTTAGGTCCAGGGAATAGTTGATAGGCGTCACTTCTTTGGGAAGCTTTGTGTCTGATATCAATGTATTTGCAGCCGCCAAATCGATGCTCCTTTGGGGTCGTAGCCGCTAGAATTATAATGTTTTTTTTTTTTTTTTTAATTCCTTTTAAGGATATAGCTTATTTAGACTTACTCGACCGTGCACTAAAAGTGCGCAGAAGACAACTAACAAGGCTGTTAGCAGTATTTTACGGTTTCCCATTTTGTGGGATGTATCTGGAAAGAAAGAAATGGTTTGAGAATCTTAAAGCAATCCCAAGTCAGTAGAAGCTTTTTGAATTCCATCGACCCCCTCTAAGGATTGGGTGAATCATTGTAATGATGATTGATAGGAAGATGTTGCAACCATCCATTGTCGTGACTGGTACCATAGTATTTTGGGAAATCCAATTAGATTCAGTCAACAAGCAATTGGTTGTAACGAATCAACCACAACGAACACCGTCCGCTTGAGTCTTGCAGAGTTCGCGATTCGCGTCAAAAGGCCAATCAACAAGACCTGACCGTCGCTCGTCGGGTCTGTGAATCTGTGAATGCGCGACTATTGTTGTGCGCAAGTTAAGTCACATAAATGCCTAGCACAATATACAAACTGTAAAGTGGCGACAGACCGGAAATGATGAACTTAAATATCGTTCAATTTGCTTATGGGTGATAATGCAAAGTATCTGTTGGATAAAGTGGGCAGATCCACAAAACAGCTCAGTTGAGAAATTCTGCTTCTTCAAAGACAACAGTTTCCCTTAATTTTATGTTTTGATGTGCTTTGTAGGAACTCAACTCTATTCAAAAATCATTTTAATTTCCAAGAAATACTGACTTAAAATCATTAGCGATAAAAACCAAGGGATTTTGCACTTTAAATTTAATTAATACTTTCAACAACAATTATTTTGATATTGTCTTTTTATTTCCTTGACGCTTGAAATATTTCACTAAAAATTCATTTTCTTACTTTTCAAGTGTTCGTAAACTTTTTTCTACAAAATTATTCGTTTCCACTGTATTCCACAAACTAAACTGATCCCGAACTCAGCTCACCAACGACTGAACCCCAGCTTTGGCGACAAAGAAGCTTAGCTTAGTGGAATCATTTGATTAAATCAAATCAATTCGTACTAAACTTGGTTAAAGATTCCAATTATTCAATTTTGCCGCTTCTGTGTATTCGGGATGCTCGCGAAAACACGCGCGTCGCGTCGCGTCGGTGGTAATAGTTATTACAAAACATAATCTGAACATTGTGGGTGATTTTGTGGACGACAATGTACTTCTGGCTGATGTCGGCATCGTAAGATGCACTTAATTCAATTTTGTTTTCTAGTAAAGTAAATAAATTTGTTTTCAGGAATTCAAAACAAAACAAACAAATGAGCGAATGACTGAGATACAGGACACTGAACCATCAAAAATAATTGATGGCATTCAGGCGCTTTTATTGGTATCCTTATGTTGTGGCTCGTCTAAGACATTTAAAATAGTTAAGAGATCTTTTTCACGGTAATCATTCGTTTTCTTAACTACCTAGTAGTAAATTATCAAGAAATGTTTATTTTTAGATAACGGTTACATCCAAGAGACGATATGTAGAGATCAAGACAGCCATCATCCAACGGGTAGCGTGGCCGAGCGGTCTAAGGCGCTGGTTTAAGGCACCAGTCTCTTCGGAGGCGTGGGTTCGAATCCCACCGCTGCCAAGATCTTTTTTGAACAAATTTTTTTTATTATTATAAAGATTTTTATAATTAAAAACCTTTTTTTTTTGCTTATCAGCAAGTAACAGAACAATTTACTTTTCAGTTAATTTGGCGATTTACTAAACTCATTAAGTTCAAATGAGTTCAGATGTTAATAAGATTAAGTCAATCTATTTTCATTTAGTTTCTGCTTTTCAAATTGTAACTTTTCTTTCTTCCGTTTAATCTTTTCCATTTCAGTTCTCATTTCTTCTCGAGTGAAATTAAGTCTTTCCCTGTTCCTTGCTCCAACTCTAATTTTTCTTCCTCCATCTTAAGACATGAATTCTTAAACTGCTGGAAAAGACACAGACGCTTTAAATATGTGTACAAACCCTAAATGAAAATAAGTAACTTTTCACTTTCTAAGACTTATTTTACAAAACTTCAGCATTAATGTTTTTCATGATAAATTTTTTTCTTCCAGAATGAATTTTTTTTTGTTTTTTAATTCTAATTGGGCCTCTTCCATAT
>JANSTS010006739.1:0-17817 GCA_026546915.1 Sylvicola fuscatus
AAATAAAAATTCTGACGCGCTCGGGCTTCGAACTCGAGCGCGCACACTGTGGGAGAGGAAAAGGAGATAATGGGAGACTGGACGATTAACCAACTGGGTCACGGCTGCACTTGATTACAGTTGGATCTTTCCTCAATTTGTTTTATACAGAGAATGAAATAGAAAAAAAATTGAAATCCAATTCGCAATTGAACTCGAGCGCACAAACTTCGGAACGAAAAGGAGAGAATGGGGACGGCTGATTAACCAACTGAGCGGGCTACTGTTTTATTTAGGTTTTATTCTTGGATATTTGTCAAATTGTTTAGAATTTTTATTCTTTCCTTTTAACAATTAATTCTACAT
The DNA here is from genome assembly GCA_026546915.1 of Sylvicola fuscatus. Taxonomy (NCBI): domain Eukaryota; kingdom Metazoa; phylum Arthropoda; class Insecta; order Diptera; family Anisopodidae; genus Sylvicola; species Sylvicola fuscatus. The sequence goes on from JANSTS010006739.1 coordinate 346, forward strand.
AGAGTTATTGTTTTTAATACATTTTTTTGGAAAATGTTGTTCCTAAAAAAGGGTTGAGATTTCGACTTTGGTAATTTTTTGGTGATTTGTAAATTTCTGTATCAAACAGTGAGGAAATCATTATGTTTATATTGTTTATTGAATTTATTAACAGTTGAATATTAATTACAATTTTCATCGCCATTACTTAACAAATATTTTTAGTTTGAACCTTGTTGCTATTGCGTGTCTGTACCAGGTTTTAGATTAAAAAAAACAACTAAGACGTACGAAAGTCACTCCAATGGAGAAAAAAAACTATCGGCAACTTACAAAAACGACGCTTTGTAAAATATTTGGTTTATGCCAACAAAAACACGCAAGAAATATATAAGCTAGATCAATTATTGTAAAATTAGAAAATAAGCACGTTTATATTTTCTTGCCTTAAAGAAAATATTCTATAGGTTTACGATTAAAGGCTAGTGTTAAGTTCGCTCGAGCAACAATTTTATGAAATTTTTAAATAAGATTCTTAACTTGAATATTCCTCGCGAACGAAATACTAGCCTTAACAGAGGGAAGTACCCGATTTAATCTAGATTTACGTAAAAATATAAGAAGTACTTTCTCTCTATGACTACCTTGCTTACAATTTATTGATGTTTACAAATTGTGACTAGCTACAGCTAAATATGATGGTCAAGTCGTTACATATCTTTGCTTACCTTGTGTGACAACAGTTTCTACTTACAAGCTAAGACAATGAACTACATTTTGCAACGTCTAGTAACACAATCTTACAATATTCAGTATAAATTGACAGTACAGGATATTGCTTTTTCATAGGCGGCAGTCGGCTGCAGTCGGACACAATTTGCAAACAAACACTTAACCTAATTGTTATTGTAACCGCCTTAGACCAAGTTATTATACAATTATTTCATTTTGCTGCTTAACATTTATCGAGTCTTGAGTCGCAGCAAAACTACATCAGACAAGAAACTTGCTCTGTTTTTTTAATTATATGTCAATATTATAAAAGAACAGCTGTCACATAAACTAAAACAGCGAAAAGCAAACCGAATTTCTTGAAATACTTCGAAAGCTGTTCAATTTGCGTGCGCAACATTAGAATAATTATTTCTTAAAACATACCGCAAGCCTACAAATGTTAGACGTATATATAACGGAATACATATACTCGTTCATGTAGCTATGGTTGGTCAGATTCGTTAGGAAACAAAATCGGCCGCGCCAGCTGCAATCTCCACACAATCCCACGAGGCCTAGCTATGCCTCTTGGTGTCTGTCACGTAGACAGCAACAGTGTTGTCGACGAATCCGGCGGCCAGACTAACCTTGTGAGGATGGAAGGACAAGCAGGAAGTGTAGCCAACCTTGTGCCCCATGAATCCTTCATGCGTTTTGATGACGTTCAGCTGACGTCCGTCCAGGCCGTATATCGTAATGCAATTGGTGCCGCTGTAAGCAATTGCCAATTAGAACCAAACGAATTGTTCCGCGTAAATCAATAGTTACCAAGCCACAATGTCTGCGGACGAATGGACAGCCATCGTAGTTATGTCACCCGCGTCCCAATGCTGGATCGAAGAATTGTGGCGAACGTCGAAGAGACGGATGCTGCCTTGAGAACTGTAAATAAACGACTTAGTTGATTGCTAACCACACAAACACACAAGTTCTTAATTACCATCCCGAGACTAGACTGTCGTCTCTGATGCAAGCGGCAAGTATTGCACCACGATGCTCTCGATACGTCATGACACGCGCGTCATTGGGAGGAAGACGTTTATCAAACAGTCGTACACTGCCGTCGCCGCAGCCAGCCGCAATCAGTTCGTTGGGTGCCGACGACAGGACACACACAAATGAGTCTGAATCGGTCGGCAAATCACACAGATTCAACTCCCTGTTCACATCCCAGCACCGCAAGAACTTTGAATCACCACCCACCACTAGACAGTGCGACTTTTGATGCCACGACGTCAACAGTCCAACATAATCTAAACAGGTAAATGAGATTAAATTAGGCTTTGATAGCATTTTCAATGTTGTAGGGAGCTTACGTTTAGATTTCGGAGTGTGACCCTCGGGCAATGCCTGCCAAGCGGTCAACAGAATTGAATCTTCAGCGTTCTTCTCTCGCCACACTCGCACGCCACCATCGTAGTAGCCCGTCAGCACCAGAGTGTGGTCGTGTGCATTCAGGAATTCAATAGAGCTGACACGATTCATTTGGCTCGTCGCTGTCGGAATGAACGACATTAATGTTTCACGGCTCCAGTCGTTGACTCGCACGCGATCCATATAGGCGACGGCAATCTGCTGCTCGAAAGGATGCAGTTTTACAATGTTGGGCATTGACTGGGTGCGACAGACGTAGCTCTGAGTGTCCAGGCGGCTGAAGATGGCCCGCTTCTGCTGTTCACGAGCCACTCGGCGACTTTCCTCGTTTCGCTTGAACCGCCAAATACGCTGCAAATGGACGGTCGAATGTCTGTCCTGGGACGGTTCCTTTTTGTTTGTCGGCGTTGAAAAGTGGCGTATCGACGACGCAATGTAGTTGGTGTGCACCATTTGTCTCTGCTGGATATCGGTACTAGGAAGAGGCGGCAAAAGACTGGCCGACGGTGTGCTCACGTGTACCGCTATCGCTGAAGCATCGGTCTCATCACGATGTTCCCGGTGATGTTTCCGTTGGCCGGAATCGCTTGGAGGAGTGGCACAACGTTGACTTGTGTGCGAAGTGTCGAAATCATGCGTTCCATTGTGTATGTTTTTGGACAGAACTGAGAGGCGGTCACGCTTCTTGATGGTCGTTGTGCTGCTCATGTTCTGCCAATCCTTGCCCGAAATGCTTGAGTTCATGGCTGGTGGGGATTCACTCAGATAGTTAATGCGCGTGTTCGGTGATGGTGGCAAACTGAGACTTGACACCGACTTGTCGTTGGTCACCTCCTTGCCAATTTGGAAGTTCTAAAGATTTCAATTAGATTCAATACTAAAATGTGTTTGAATACACCAAAATTACCACTTGATTCTTTATGTGTTCCACGAGTATCTTTGCCATATCAGCTACTTCAGGATGCGTATCCTTGCTAAGCTGCAGCAGACCTTGCCACAATTTAGCGTAAATCGAGCCGAAACTAATCAACGATGGCGTGACATAAGTACTAGGCATGTTGTGTATCGAGCTGGAGCTGGAGACGCGCTTCAAATTTATAGTTCGGTCCAAGCTGTTTGAATTGTTGTTCGGGCGTGGTGGGTAAATCTCTGAACAATGAATAGATACAAATTGTGTCTCGAATAGAATAACCTTGAATAATAAATCGAGTTAGGCAACATAGGCGAAAAACTTCGGCCGGTAACAAACCATCCATTGAAGCGCAGCCACGAGCTCCTTGCGGACCATGGGGCTCATATCATTGGCGACGCGCAGCAATGTCATCGCGATGGACCGGTCAATGTTGTTGGCGTGTTCCGAGCGTTGCGTAACAGAGCTTATAAACGTGCCTAGTGCATACACAGCGGCTGCCCGGACTTCTGGCACTGAGTCTTGGAGCAGCGGGAAGAGTTTCTCGTGCGCCAGGTCACGAACGCCAGACCAACGCGCTTTGTCGTAGTTCTGCCACAAATTACCCAAACAGATGACCAACCATTGCCGCAACAACGGATTGGAATCACATATCTGAACCAAGCAAATCGATACTAAGGAGCCTTGCAGTGCTGTCGCCTGTCCCAACGGAAAATTGTTTACGATGCTGGCCAACACAAATGCGGCTAAGGTACGATAATGAGGCTGAAAGCAAAAACAAATAAATGAGCAGATGCAACAGTCAAACAATTCTGCACTTTTCAAACCGAAATGTCGGTGTCCTGCAGCACCGACAGAAAGTATTTGTGTCCATTTTCTCGAACCAAGTCCACTTGACAAGTCTGTAAATATGAGTTAAATTATAAATAGCCCATTCTTCAGTATTCAACCAACTCACTCCGTCTACAGCCAAAATTTTCGCCCAAATAAACACCAACAGCGGGCGCAGTTCCCGTGCTGAGGACTGTAACAGCTTCAGCACATAAGGGAAAATGCCAACGCTCAGAGCCAAATTAACAGCCCAAGGCCCCAAATTTAGGAAACGTCCAAGAAGCTCCAAGGCACGCAAACGGTGCACTTGCGACAGCAGAACCTGCAGCACTATGGGCAGTTGCTCCGGTGGACTGCGCGACTCACAGCCCCGCTCCAGCCAAACGTGGAAGGCTGTCAGTTGATCCTCGAAGAATGGTGAATTCTTGTAGGGAATATTCTTCTCTAATATATCAGGCAATTGCTGCAGTGCCAACTCAACGCTAAGATCCCAGGCCGCCCACATGGGATGGCGATAACCGTTTGGAAGAGGTGGACTAGAGATCGGCGTGCAGTCGTACGATCGCATTATCCGATCGGCTAGCAGGTAATTCCGGAAAAGGCTGGCCACCAACAGATCTTGGCGAAATAGCTTCTGAAATGTGTCGCGTGGCAAAATGTTCCATGCTATCGTGTCCGTTATGGCGGTAAATATCCAGTTCAGCTCGCCCATCATGGTCCTACGATCGTTCAACTGGCCAGGTATTCTACGGTCGAAAAATTACAGATTGAGTGAACGTGCTTCAGTCATCTTGGTGCTCTACTTACTTCTCGATTAATTCATACGTCACTTTTGGAGCTAGACGTGAAGTTTGTTGCAGTGTAAACCACTTTAGGGCTATTTTGATCGGCGTTGTCAGGCAAGACGTAAAGAGATCTGCTGGAAGCTGCGGATTCATCGGTAATATTTGATTGGACGAGCACGATGCTAGCTGAATACAGTTTTTGAATGTATTCGGCGATTGCTGAGAGTTGCTCATTTGCTGTAAATTGAAAATATAAGTCAAAATTTTGTACGGAGAAATGTCTTTCGAATAAAAACAAATATCTCTACACCGTTTACATTTTTAACCTAAAACTGTCATTCGATAAACTTCATTAGCTTCCGTAACTCGTAGCTTAGTCTTTTTGAACATTCTAAAGGTCAACATATTTCTAATGTATGAAAGGAAAGAAATGATCGCTTACTTCTATTTCACGTTCATGTTGATCGGCGAATTGGTTAAAAGAGTTTACTATGATCCCAGCGTTGGAGCAATCGTAAACATATATAGAAGGAGCTCCCATCCATGTTTGCAGATCGTATATTGAAAGCGGGATGTATTGAGTGTAATTCTGAAATAGCTCCATAAGAGATTGCACCAAGAGTATGAGGAAAATTCTTACCCGATTGAATACCCAGATTTCGCCGTTGGCTGTTGGACGTGGCACACCATGTCCGTTGTAGTGAAACAGGACGCGCTCTTCTTTGGCGTTGCGCCGAAGCGAAGTGCACAACTTCTTGACGTCCTCGACTGTTGGATCCAATGACTGTTTGTAGCGAGCGCGTGGTTGCCATCGTTCATATTGTTTCTGCAGGCTTTGGCCAATCAGCTCCAACGCTTTTTGCGGGGACACCGATGACGGATCTGCAACGAAGTTACAATCAATACATTCAATAGTTTAACACCAAGTGAATGATCGTTTCGTACCAATCCAGCTCTCAAGTCGAGCACAAGGCTGAGTTTTAACGACATCTGGAGGGTCCACTCCCACGTTCAGACAGACCACAAGCGCCACACTGACAGTCTTCATCTTAAAATTTGAATAAACAACTGAGTTGTCGACACATCCAGCGACATGCGAATTACGGTCTTACCCGATCCCGAATCCGCCACGATTGCGATATGACGTTTGTTTCCTTTGGTTGTGGCTTGTGCCGTTCACATTCGAACGATAGCGCAATTTTGTCGTCTTCATAGTGGCCATAAGAACACGGTTCTGCCCTTTCAGCCTCTTCAATCATTTTCATTGTATTTTGTTACCACTCCTTGTCTACCTTCAGAGCTTTTAGTACCGGCGTTCCTGGTAACTGTATCACAAAATCAATTACCAGCCATACTAAGTGGATTCTTATCTAACAAACGCGTCAGAATTTCTCTAATTTCAGAGATTGGCTACGATGATAGAAAGGACTTGTGCCCAGTAAATCGGTATGTACTCACTTCAAGAGATCCCGTTGTATGTCGCCTGCTTTCTGTGTGGAAACAGTGTGAGGTGTTGGTGTGCGTTATCGCTTTCTGACCTTTCCTAGTTGCTGGCCAGAGCCAGCCATTTTATGAATTCCATGACGCCTCACACTTGACAATTGCGATATTCATATATCGGCAATAAGACAATCATTGATTTAACCACTTTTTTTTTCTCAAAACAATTTATTGCGCTGTCAAACTTACGACCATGTTGGTCCGTTCTCCGTATCGTCAATTACCACTCTGTATGTTCACCAATCACCGTTCGCCTACCTACCAACGAGGAAGTGAGAAGAGTATAACGCAAAGAAGAAGCTAACGGTAGTCGTACATATGTCAAACGACCGCGCGTAACATACTAAACGTCAATGGCTGACAGCAGCCCTGATTGCGCATTCACCCTGAATGAAATCATAAGATATCAAGAACATTTTATTTCCAGTTACGAAAACGACGGTAATAATGTTATGACTGCCAGAGAGCAATTATGCTAAAAAATTCAACATAAATGTTTTCCAGTAGAAAATAGTTGATGACTCTGAAAGTTCTTCTCTATGATAGCAATGCCATCTGCTGGTATTTACCTTTATTTTGGCAACGACGAAGAAAACTTGTTTTATCGATATCAAAAGCAATTCCTCAAGATCTAAACACCATTCAAATTGAAAATTTCAATTGAAAACAAAAATGAGTAAAATGGATGATCTGTTTGGTAAGAAGAAGGAGATTGTGCCGGTGTTGGATCTCTCCAAGACCATAATTCACTCAAAGGAGGAGTACAAGCGTCTAATGGAGAAAGTGCCGGACTTTAAGATGCGCCCAATCAAGGTGCGCGCCGAGGAAATACGCATCAAAGAAAAGGACTGGTCATTTAAGACGCCAAAAAAGGAGCTAAAGTATCTGGCGCGCCATGGCGGCGATCGTGATAAATTGTACGTCTACCTGGACCCAATGCCAGTGGAGATGCGTGGCGTTGTCGTCATGGAACTGTGCCAGGTACCAATCGACTGGAAGATGTTGACTATTCTGCGTCCGAAACTTAAAATCGAAGAGGAGTTTTTCACACGGTCCATCTCTTCAAAAATCTTTGCACAATTCAATCGCTTATCGTTTTTATTGATTTTAGAGTTGTCGATTTGGGAAAGCAACAGCTAAAGACTGAGCTGAAGGACAAGAGGGACTATGCCCTGAATCCGTGCATTCGCAAGATCAAGAACAAATCGGGCGTTATTGAGCTGCGCATCTTTTGCTGTCCAGAGTGCGGCGAAGATTACTGCAACGGACGCAGCTGCATGGACTTTAACTACGATCTGTACACGCGCATAACACCGAAGCTGAATAAGCCAAAAGTGCCGGCCTATCTTATGGGAAACTTCAAGAAAAAATCTGACAAAGGAGGCAAGAAAAAGAAACGAAATAGAGCCAAGAGTCCGGCTAAGAACTAATTTCTTTCAATTATCAACATCCAATATACACAAGTCATACAATTTTAAATCGTTTCTGTCAAAATTCTTTTTATAAAAATACATCAAACTGCTTTCTTTGAACGGTCATTCCTTATTCATAAAATGCTCACACTTCACAGTCTTACAGATTGCCCACCAAACTAGCATATTTACAAAAATACATTTTTCTTTGTACAAAATTCTTACAACAATTCATTTCTTGCAATCTTCACAAACCTCAAGTTTTAATTTGGCAAATGCATAAGACAACATATTTATTGATCTTAAAAATAGCTTCCCATGGTGATTATATTTAAGAGTCTTCAATGGGTCAATATAGTTTTTGAATACATAATTGACACTGCGAACATTGCAGATAAGATTATCTAATCGGCGAAACCTTATCAGTTTATCACCAATAAGCGAGTCCTATGGGACTAACGAAAAAAGAAACTAAAGAAAGCATAGAAATTAATCAAAAAAATTATGTATTTTTAAATGAAATCATATTTATTACAGTTTACCTATCTTAAACGAAATGGAAATAAAAACAAAAAAAATATAATTTATTTTAAAGTTTAACAAAAGCATATTTCTATGGTGATTTCAAGATAAATTAACAAAAATTAGGCAAAGAATCGTTGTTTTTAGATAATAACAAAATGTCTTTCAAATTTTGATGTCATTAAGAAACAATTTAAGAATTAAAAATAAAAAATAAAAAAGGAACACAAATGGCCTTGTCGTTTAAAATACATTCATCGATATAAAAACACGATTGACCATAAGTTTTCTCTTTAAACATAGAATTAGTCACTAAATATGTAGAATGGTTCAGTAAAAATCAATAGCTTAGCATAACAAAAAAGAAACTAAAAAAGTTCAACATAACAATGAATTTTTAACTTAATTTTGTAACTAATTCGCTAAATGACCTCGTTTTGTGAATTTTTTAGCATACTAAATCTCTTTAAGTTTGTGTCACAAGCGCCACCGACCAGGAGGCCACCTCCACCCCCTCCCCCAGTGGAAAATGCGCCGTTTTTTAACAATTAATTAATGATTAATTAGATATCCGACCATAAAAGTTAAACGTCTAGCTAAATGCATCCATGCAAGTTGAGTAAATGTTAGAACTGTATAAATGCAGTATAAAATCCAGCGGGTTGTGGGTAGTGGTGAGTGGGTTGGGTCGAATGAGGGAGCAGTGGGGAGGGGGTCAACTGATTAACAATAAGGAAGTGGCTATCGAGGAAAAGCTAGCGCCAAACATTACAGTAAGAACATATATTGAGCATTATATTCAAGTATGTGTCGTCATTAATAACTTAACGAGAAATTTACACCACCAAGCCGCGACATACCAGTATTGCAAAGTCCACCGACTTAATTTAATTATAAATATTTAAATTTCATAAATTGTTGTTAAATTTGTTTTTTTTTTCTCTAAAAACTACGTTTCATTGTGTTTACGATACATTTTATTCCGTTCTTGTATATTTTCTATTTTATAATTTTTTCGCTAATTCTTTTTCCTTCGCCAGTGGAAGACAAAATCTTATAAAAAAAAACGTTTGCATAAAAATATATAGGATATATGATACTACATAAGACAAACATTATCATTATTTACTTTAATTATTATAAAATAACGTCTCTGGATATAATTGATCTAGTTATGTTTATGTAAAATTTACCTAAAAACTATGTACAACGCAATGGCTAAAGATAACGAGTCAACAATCTCCTTGCGTCAATATTGATTCCAGATTGAGAAAGTGTTTTGTTCTCAGCGTGGTGAGTTTACATGCATTTAAATAAAATTAACACTAACTATTCCCAACCCCCGGATGAAGTATTTTCATGCTGTTTTTTTTTTGTTGTTATATAACATCGAAACAGGTGTTTTTATCACTCTCGAGACGGCTCTCAAGAAGGCAGCTAACTGTTTCAGTTTGACAGGGAATTTCGTGAAAAAATGCAACAACACGGACTGTCAATAAATGTTCACTTTGTTTCGCATCGTTAGCAAGAGAAGTTCCTGCGACATTTGTTCAAACTGTCCAGTAAGTACAATTAGTTGTAAAAGGTATTGTAAAAAAAACCTTCACCAAGCTACGAGTTCTGTGATGTTTTTTTTAGTTTTGTTATATAGGTTTTTGTGTTTTTTTGCTTTTTTTCGTTTTTAACCTGGATGTGCCCCAGCTTTAGTCTCTTAACTATTTATAGTAAACATTTAAAAAAGAAAAAAAAATCGTTATTTCAATAAGATACAAAAAATTATCGACGTGACCAAGGGTAAAATGCGTTCACATGTAAGACGTTTTTTGTTTTAAGGCGATTATCACTATGGTATCAAATTCATTAAACTTGTTTGTAATGTTTTTTTACGTTTTTTTTTGTGTAAAATTGTTTGTCAACAAATTATCTTTTTCTTTTCTTTTTTGTTTCGTCTAATAATAACAAACCATAAGTTTTTAATGAACATACGTGTAATATAAATAAAATCTGATTTGTGTCTTTAATCGTTTTTGTCGTCTAACATTACATATCAAATAAAAAAAAAAAACAGAAACAAACGTTTAACATATTATGCGAAAATATAAAATTAAATAAAACATTTTGTCTATGCATGGAAGAAAAAGAAGGATGTTGGTATTCTTTTAAAGATTATTTGTGATCAAAATGGCATGTTGAAAACGTGCCTTTTAATGTGTTTAATGCACTAAAACCTAGTCCAATCGAGATTTGCGCTTGTTCTTCTTGGGAACTTTTGCCTCGGTCCATGAATCTGCAAAAAAAAAACAAAACAAAAAACGAAATTTAACAGATAATTAGAAAGAAAACTTGTTGTTTGTTACTCACCATCAACTTCATTGAATTCCACGCCACCAGCACCATTATTCTTGGAGGAGTCGGTCACCTCCTTGATGGCGGCCTCTTTGGCCACCTTGACCGCCTTCACCTTCTCAACTTTTTCAATCACCTCCTCGACGGCAATCGGCTTCTTCTCGGCCTCGACCGACTCAACGGCAGCCGCCGACACTGGGGACGCATCGCCATTCACCATTGGCTCTGCCTTTTTAGCCTCTGGAGTGACTTTTGTCTTCTTCTCCGTTTTCTTTTGCTTGTTGGCGACGCTGTTCGCCTTCGCCGACAACTGCGACGCCAGCTTCACGATCTCCTTCATCTCTTGGCTGACGGCGGTCTCGTTCTTCTTCTTTTTGTCGCTACGCGACAACACCGGTGTCCAGCCATCTTCGACCGGCTCCGGCTTCTTGGCCGCCTTCTTTGCGTTGTTTGCTTGCTCAGCCTTTTTAGGGCCCTTGACGGCGACGGCGGCCTGCTTTTTGCCGCCGGCTGCCTTTTTCGATGGCTCAGCTGTTTTGGGGGACGCCACCTTCTTCACCTCGGCAACGACCTTCTTGGGTTCGGCTGTCTTTTGCACCTTTTGCGGCGAACCGTCATCGGACGACTCAACAGACGAGGACTTCTTCACGGTTGGTGTGGACTTTTTGTTGTCCTTTTTACTATCCTTGGGAGGTGGTGATCCCTGTGAGCAGAGCAATAAAATCAACAAAGTTACTAATGAATTGATTACGTATTCAAAACATGCACAAACTGACACCGAACGGCGCACAGGTCACAACAACGCACAAACACCTCTCATTGCACAATCCACATGAGAATGTAAATCCGATAAGAATGCTAACCTTCACCTCGCCACTGACACACTGTTGACTTACCTTCTTCTTTTTGGATTTCTGGCTCTTGTCCAACGTTGTGGCGATCTTCTTGAAGTTGGGCTGTTTGGTCTTCTGGAATGACATACGGTAGAATGCGCCCACAGCGCCTACCACCAGCAGCACTCCGATGGCGATCAATATTTCACTCAAGTTCTCCATGTCTGGTGAGGTTTGGTTTTACGGGTTTTGACGTGTCAATTTGTCTGTGTTTTGTTTATCGCTATTGTTTTCTCTCTCCTGTTTCCATCAACAAGTGGGAACACGGTTCGTTGTGAAACCTGCACACGAGAATCTGCCTATTGAACGTCGCGTGGACACAATGGAACGGCTTCAGATAAGCTGGCTGCAAGTCTAATGGGGGGGTTGTTTACGTACGTGTTGAGCTGAACTTAACACGTATCAATCGGCGATCATAACCTCAAAAAACTGGTCGAGGGTAAACGAGTGTAAATGTGTGGCACTGGAACGCCACGGCGACTGCTAGCTTTGGAATATGGTGTGGTCGTTTGCACGGAACCCGTTTCTGGTGGATGCTCCTCAATGTTCTGTTACAAAATAAGAAAAACGGTCAACTTTAAATTGTGGTATTTTCCCTTTTCAACACGTACTTGGGTGACACGAAACCATTTTAATTCCGACACACACCAATGAAAGGGAAATGCTGAGCGCGCGTATGTCGCGTAAAAACAAAAACATGCACACACACACACACACACACACGCACACAAACACACCACACGACTAGCGATAGTTTTCCTATGTGGCGAGTGGCGACTGGCAAAGTGGCAGAGCCGAGACCAACTAACCCCAATCATGGCCGTCGTCCATCAACCCCCGCCAACACTGCAACTGTCATCGTTGCCGCGGCATCGCTAATCAATAATCAATTGGGCAAAAGGGCTCAAGAAGCCGCGACGAGAAGAGCCCAGCCAATAGGAAGCAGGTACGACGACACCAAAAGCCAATTAAAAAGAGCACGACCGATAAGAACGACATTTTTCTAATTCTTTTTCTTTTTTGTTCTGCCATTGGAATGGGGGATGGGGATGGCAGGCCATCACACCACTGACCACAGCCACCACCAGCCAGTGGCCACTCGGCACTCATCTTACATCTACCGTCTGCCTACGGGCGCTACGCTAATTGCATTTGCACGCGTGTCACTTTGGCAATTCCACGGATTTATGACGGATTCGTACGCGTTTTTTTCAAATGAGAATTTCAGGGTAGCTACCTAGTTGATAGTTGCACTTGTCTGGCTCCTAGCGAGTGGACTGCAGCGCTGATGACACCAAATTTACAACGGTACTCAACTTTAAGTAAAAATTAAACTACAACAAAAAACAATACAAACAAAATAAAATAAAAAACTAAAAACAACGGCAGCGATCTCGGATTTAGACACTCCAATTCACAATTGTAATTAAATGCGGACAGCGGACCGACTTCAGTCGAATATGCACGGGAGTTGGGAACTCGAAATGTGCTTGCTGCTTACAAATCACATTGATATATTAATATAACTGTAGCTGTACACTTTGCTGCCACTACTCACTACCAAGATGGGGGGAAGCGGGCACAGCATATGTGTGCGCCGTGGATGTATGTACATATGTAGGAATTACAGTGCAGAGGCAAAAGCGACAGCTCTATGAAAGGAAAGAAAGGAGGCGAGAAAAAGCAGTTTTGTTGGCAACTCAAAAGTGCCACCTCGCCAAAAAACGGATGATCAGGCCGGTTTGGCTTATCGTGCACCGCTGGCCAGAGCGGGACCGCCAACCCAGCGGCTGCTGCCAACGTCGGCTGCCAGAGCGAGACGACGCTGCGCTGCCGACAGTCACTGCGGCAAGCGGCATGGGCAACACTGAACCGCACTACGTGGTCAATTTGTGGACGATTCGAACTCGCTTGGACTCGATGTGGAGATTTATGGTTTCGAACACCTTTTCGAATTGCCGTCTTTCACTCATTTCACCGCAGATGGCGCTCACCAACACACTTGCCAACAACAAAAACTCTGACATTCCACTAGGATTAATATAATTATCTTTGACAAGAAAACATTTTCTTTCAATAATCAACAAACAAGGAAAAACAACGGAAATGCACTAACAAATTAATGTAATTCTTCATCTTCAATTCAACATGAAATGGAAGTTTTCTTGTAAGACGTTTTACCTTGCTATTTTCCAAACTGTTACAGGTGAAAATACAAACCGTTATTGTCGTGAAAGTACAACTTGGTGACCCTAGCATCCAAACAAACCATTTTGACGCAAGATTGAACCTTGAACATGGTAATACGACATTAGAATTTCCCAGCAGATCACTAACGTCAAATCTTGGCGACTTCTTCCATTTCCGGATTGCTTTACACTTAATTGAAGAAGCTTCAACTCGACACACGCCAAATGAAAGGGTAAACTCACAAAATCTGATCATTACACTTTATTTACTAAAATTTCCCTCAAGGTTCGCAACGACACAAGGCCAAACTTTCAATAGCAATGACCGTCACTCATCCCACTAAGCAGTTGGACATTTTCAAAGGGAAGCGGCAGGGAATTGAGGAGAACAAACGGATAATCGAGCGTATCGAAGGAATAACGTTGCTTGTGAGAAAAATTAGTGTTCAGCAATGGCACCCTCCTTGGGCTTGTAGCCAACCTGCTCCTCCTTGGTGTGTGGCCAGAATGTTGGTCGGTTGATGGGATCCAAAGCGTCCTAAATGATTGTCGAAACAAAAAGAATTTGATTACGTAAGTGTCGGTCGCGTCAAACAAATTGTCTGTGCAAATAGCGAACGCACCTCTGGGAAAGCATCGCGGTAATCCTCCATGGTCATCTGGTCGTATGGCAACAACGATTTCAGATGTTTGACTTGGCTCTGGTACTCGGCAATGCGTTTCTCGGAAGCGTCCTTGAACTGCTGGATTTCGGCCTTCACCTGCTTCTCTTGGGCCTCGATTTGGGCGGTCACCGTATCGGCGGGGTATGGCACTTTGAGTGCCTCATACTTGCTCTTGAAGTTCTCCACAAGGCCGGCCACGGGCACGTTCTTCTGGTAGTAGGCCCAGTCGATTTTCGGTGGTGTCTCTGGGTTGGCTAGTACGCTGCTCAACAAAAGACGAATTCAATGGAAACACCAATTACTGGGACTGGAAGTGTGTGTGTGTGGGGAAGGGGGACGTTTGCAGTAAAACAAGTGATCAGTGGACGGTCTCGGTTAATTATCCGCAACTGAACTACTGCCCAACAGTGGCACAAGCCAAACTGTTGCAAATGTTGCACGATTACGTGACCAGTTTTCGGGCGTGCGGTAATGGGGCCAGATGGGCGAGACTCACCTGCGCAAGTACTTGTCGCTGCGGCCCTTAAAGGCGGTGAAGCTGACCTTCTGGTTTGGTGGCACACGCTCGGCCAAAGCGGCCCAGTTGACACTTGTTTGGGTAATACGGCGAGCCATCACTGCAGCTTAATCCTTTCCAATGGAGAATGTAACAAAATTGGTGCACGTCGAATTGACGAGGAGAACCAGCGGCGCAAGATATCAAACAGTAATCGCAAGGAACTTCGCCACAGCAAGCAAGGTTATGTAATTTTTGAAAATTTGTGACAGCCTGATTGTTATGTCACTCGTTTTGTTGTACTGGATCAGATGACAATTCACAGTTGACACATGAAAACTCATCGCTTTGTACTAGACTCATTTTAATCGACAACGTTAATCGTAATTTTAACGATGCCCACCTTTAGTTGTAGTTAAACTGTATTTGGTTTTCCTAAAAGTCTGAAAATAGTAATACTAGACAAAAACAGATGTCGCCTAGTGTTCTGACCGGAAAACTGCCTGCCTTTTTTCCGCAATTTTCACTTGATTTTCATTTAAGGCTGGCATCAAAAAAACAGCAGTAAAAGCCGCCACTCGATACAAAACTCACAAGTCTAGCTGACATAGTCAATCGATTCAATTAAGATACAATTTTGGCACGCAATTACAACAACAATTTACATGTCAAATTTTGCTGCAAATTTCTTCAAATTTGGATGTTTCATACAAATTTTTTTTTTTTTAGTTTTTCCAATTATGACTTTTATTAAAAGTTTACTATTTATTTATAGTAATAAAAAAAGGAAATTTTGGAAAATTCTATTAATTATTTTCCGATTTATGAGTAGTTGAAACAAAAATCTAACATCTTCTTTGCAAAATTTTCCTGGCCTAATGTAATACGATTTTCGAGAACTTTTTTTTGTTAAAGTGTGGAAAAGGGATCAATATTTATTAGAAAAATTATTTAAAATATTAATGTTGGAATATTTTACATAAATGTAAGGCATGAAAAAATCAAAAAATTTCCTAATATTATTGACATTTGAATCTCAACTTAGCCAAAACTAAGAATCGAAATGAAAATCTTTTTGTACCTTTAGAACTAATAATCTTTCGTAAAGAATAAAAGAAAAAAAAATTGGAAAATCTTATCGAAGAACCCCAAAAAACGTAATTTTCCTCCAAATGAAATTCGCAATCGTTAAAACAGCATAGGGTTATTGCCTAATATCCACTGAAGCATTAGACTTTTCCCCAATCTGAGTATGCCAGTTTGTAGACGAAAGATAACACTTTAAGAAAAATCTTATTTCAGAATTTTTCGGCAAAATTTTCTTACAAATATTGAAGAAAGAAAACATGTGATAATTGCCAAGTTTTTGGTGATTTTCAAGGGTATAAAAAATCATAAAAAATATTTTTTTTTTTTTAACGTCAAACGGACGCCCTAAGGAAGATTTTCCGAAAAAAAAAATCAGGAAAATGCGAGGTCGGGAAAATGGTTCCCTTGTTTTAGCCTTGGTTTCAACGGGCGAAAAATTAAAAAAATAAAAAATCCGGCGCGCTCGGGACTTGAACTCGAGCACGCGCACTTTGGGAGGAAAAGGAGAGAATGAGAGACTGGGAGGATTGCCGATTAACCACCTGGGCCGTGGGTGCATTGAATAAACATTGGATTTATGTCAATTTGTTTTGAAGGTCAGGTCGAACATTTTGTCGGTGGTGAATGGTGATGATGCATATTTCCCGAGTCATAGACGTTTAGTTTAATTGCTTTCTGAAGTCGGGAAACTATCGTTGAATTATTTATTATATAGGAGTTTGGAGTAGTAATTTTAAGATTTAATATAAGGTTTATTTTTAATACCACATTTTCGCTAATTTTAATAAAATCTTTTCGTTTTTTATAACCATAAAAACTAATATTTGATTTATTACTTAATAAATAAAAAGTAAATTTTTTTTGAGCAAAATCATTCGAAATTGCCTCATTCCAGAATTTAAGCCAGAACGGCAGCTGGTACTAAATTACAACAACAATTTGCATGTAACATTTTTGCTTAAAAAGACTTAGAATTTGGACGTTTCATACAATTTATTTTTTTTTACCTTAAAAAAAAAAACGATTTTATTTAAAGTTTACCTTTGAGTTATAGACACGAAAAAATAAAATTTCGGAAAATTTTGTAAATTATTTTTGGAGATATAGACCGTTTTATCCAAAATTTAGCATATTCTTTGAAACATTTTCCTGATCTAACGTGGTACGATTCTCCAGAACTTTTTTTTGGTAAACTCTGAAGAAATGATCAATATTTACCGGAAAATTGTTTATAAAAATTTAGGTAGGAAAAGTCTGGCAAATAATAGATTGTGAAAATTCAGAAATTTCAACAAAAGTTATTAATATTTGATTCACCATTGCTTCAAAACCTATAAATATTAAATTTTTGTAATTGACCTTTAAAATCTTTAATCTTTCCTAAATCTATAAAAATGCAAAAAAAAATGGAAAAGCTTATCGGAAAACCCTCAAAAAACATAATTTTCCACCAGCTGAAATTCTTAATGTAAAAAATGTCTTGGCTTATCGTATTATATCCACTGTGCCTTTAGACTTTTCCCCAATCTGAGTATGACAGTTTATAGACGAAAAATAACTTTAAGAAAAATCTTATTTTTAGAATTTTCCGGCAGAATTTTCTTACAAATATTAAAGATAGAAAACAGGTAAAAATTGCCGTGTTTTTGGTGATTTTCATGGGTATAAAAAAATCACAAAAAATATTTATTCTTTTTAACGTCAAAA
>JANSTS010006741.1:0-17810 GCA_026546915.1 Sylvicola fuscatus
ATCATATTGAAAATGTCAGACGAGACATTTGTGGCTAATATGGTCAGTTCATTGTTTTTTTGTAATTTAAGGTTTCAATTGATGAAATTATTTAATTATGCAGGAGAAATTGATGGATTCTATCATAAGTGTCCAAATGGAACCTTTCAAATTTAGATTGCTGTTTTCGGATGAGGTATTTCCGTCGATACCGACAGTGAAGAAATTATACGCACTAGTTGAGAGTAAGTTATTGAAAATTGTTTTAATATAAATTTTATATAATATCAATAATTTTTTTCAGCTGTATTTAATAGGTATCATTGCCGTTTTCATGACACTTGGAAACTGCAAATGCGACTATGCAGGAAACGAACATTTTCCAGCAACTTTTATCGTTGTAATAGAACTTTATACAGTTAGACAAATTTTTCAGATATTAATAATTACATAATATTTAAAGCAAAAAGAAAACTCTTGAGAAAAGAACAACAAGCACAACAGAGTAATTTGGCTTCGTCGTCTCCATCTCCGGAATCGCTAAATGGTAAAATACCGACGAAAGCAGTACATTTGCCACCTCAAGCATCGTCAGGACATGCTCAGATGACACCGAAACCACCGCCGATTCAAGTATGCCGACCTATTCCCCCGCAGAGTAAACCAGTATTGATGTCATCACAAGTATCGCTCAACCCACCAGCTACAAAGCGTTTTGCTGCCGATCCAAAACATTTTGTTAATCATCCAGCACCGAACAACTTGCCCAACAAACTCTCTTCGCCGAGAGTTGAAATCAAAACGGCGCCACCAACATTACTAAATGTCGTTCCGCCACACGTCTTAAGTATGCTCACTATCACTCCCATAAATCCAAATGATCCTCCCCAAAAAGCGCCGCCTGACGGCGATTTAAGTAAAATATAGTTGGTTTTGTATTCGTTCATTAAGCAAAATATATTTAAACAAACTTGTATTTATTTTAAATGCACTTTAGATATTTGATGATAAGAAAATATCTGAAAATCTGGAGTGGATTTATTTAATTGACAAATTTTACATGAAACTAAATAAAAACATGAATGGAATCTGGATTTATTATTGGCTTGGCTGTCTCCGAAACTATAGGGGTTCAGCAAGTGGCGGATAACTTAAACGCTTCCAGACAGACATAATACCAAGTTTCCACGATGGATGATTTCCCGTTATTTCTCAGCAAATAAAATGTTTCTTAATATAACAATTATAAGGTTTGAGCTATTTACAAGTTCAAGAGATTAACCAAATGACGTTCTGAACCAATTTAATGTTTAAAAATAAACAACAAATTACAACCGAGGATAGATACTATCGCAATTTAACAGAATGCAATGGAAATGAAGCTTTTATTAAATATTTATTTTCAATCAATAATATGAATCCAGTTTCGTAGCACTTTGTGGTAAATCGTTTGGAGAGAGCCTCCGCTGTTTGCGTTTTAGATTATAGATGTTAGGAATCATTTTTTGTCTGCAGTGATCAAACGATCAGAAAACGGTTCTGTTTGGTGCCGTTGAAGCAATGCTTTGCATGTGGTGGATCGGATGGCTTTGTTCACTACAGACAGATTATGTGGTACCCAAACACCTGATCTGCTTACTTTTCTAATCTGCCGTAAATTTTCCTAGATGGTCGACCAAGATTGGTTAAGGGTGATCGACAGTTTGTCGATTGTTTGACATGGATTTGCTTCCACTTCTGCCCTTAGCACGTCGTTGTCTAATGTTGTTGGTCTTCCTGATCGAGAGAAGTCAGAGAAATAAAATTGCCGACCCCACCATTGGCATTTACGAAGGTCTAATGCACTTCGATAAACATCACAATTGTTGCTAACTACCCTTGCGAATCTTCAACCTTCAACTGCAATATAATTTTGAAGCGAACAAGTCACACTTACCTTAAAATAAAATTTTGGTACACCTTCAGGATACACAACGAGGAATAATTTATCCAAATTGTAATAAAAATTGGATATTTTAAGTTATAAATTTTAAAATTACCATTTATGTTTTACAGGCGAAATGTTTGTTGAGATTACATTTATTTCACCAAGAAACATAAGAAGGCTGTGGTGAGTTTTAGGATATATATATATAAATATACAAGACTATAAACGTCAAGTCCTGACTAACAAAAAAATCAACAAAAATCATAAATACAATCAAGTTTCCGCAAGAGACAATTTTCCATCATTAAAATTAAAAAAAAAAGTGCCTTTTTCTCTAAACATTTCAACCAAAATACAATGGCTTTTCGTTTTTTAGTAAACAAAGAATTCAAAAGACTGGATAATGAATTCAACAATTCTGTAAATCAGTCGCTGACTGCAAAAGGTCTTCCGCCGCTTTTCAATAACACAGATTCCCTAAATGTCAATTCTTTACCTACACCCAGAAGGCGCCTGCCAAAACGTTCAAATAAATTAGAGCAAAGTACCGAAATTTTGACTTCATGCTGAACTTTTAAATTTATAATTATTTTTGTTTATTTCAGTATTGGTGTGTCTGCAAAAAATGTATGATTTAATTTCGCATGAAATTCCGCTCATTCAAAGCAGGCTCTCAAAAATAGACAACGAACAGAATATAATTTATCAGGCTCAGAACTCAATTCTAAGAGAACAGGCGAGAATTGGCTTGATAACAGAAAAAATATATTCTGAAAATATTGACGAATTCGGTGTTTTGCGCTGTTTTCCAATTAAAAATGAAGCAAAACTTGATATGTTAGAAGCAAAGTTAGCTGAAACGGATTACACCCTGGAAATTGTAAGATATGTTTTTTCATTGACATTGCCAATTTTTTTTTTGTTACACTAACTTATGTGATGCTATTACAGGAAAAACTTATTGACGAAACTGCAGTAAAGGCTAAATGTATACATTGGAAGATGTTATTTTCCGATGAAATACTTATTATTGTACCGTACCGTCCCAGATTATTTCGACTAGTAAAGAGTAAGATATCAAATTTACATATAAATCTCATCTAATATAAATACAATAAATACAAATAATATTATTTTTTATAGACAGAGTGGAACATCATTTTGGCAAGGGAAGTTTTGAAAACATATGGAAATCTGTAACGAAAAACGCAAAAAAACGAAGCTACGATAAAAAATTTTACCATAAAAAAAAAATATCATCACCAAATTCTTCTCAGACCACACCAGCCTGTTCTTCATTCTCATTGCCAAAATTACCAAGTCCATCAGCACCTACTAAACGTAAATTCCCATCTCCGCCGACAACCGCTCCTGGAATAGCTTCGCAAACAGCAATGAACCAACCAAAAGCAGTGGCACATACCGGAATCACACCGAAACCACCACCGATTCAAGTATGTCGACCTGTTCCTCCACATACTAAACCAGTTTCGATGTCATCACAACAATCACCCAATCCACCAGCCACAAAGTATTTTGCTGAGTATCCAACAATTTTTGTTAATCCTCCAGCACCGAATAACTTGATTAAAAAAGTCTCTTCATCCGGAGTTAAAATCAATCAGGCGCCACCAACATTACTGAATGTCGTTCCGCCGCATGTCTTGAGTATGATCTCTATCACTGCCATAGAACCGAAAACAAATGATCAGTCTTCTCAGAAAGCGTCACCTGGTTGAAGTAAAGTATATTTTGTATTCGTTTACGAATGAAAAATTGAAACTAATTCGTATTTTTAAATCTTAAAAAACTATTAATTGTAAATAAAAATTAGATATTTCTCCTCTTGTCAATCAGTTTTTGAATTTGATAAAGAGGAAATATCTGAAAATCGAGTGAGGATTTAAATTATAAATTTTCCATGAAACTTAAGTAGTTAGAGTAACTGAAAAAAAGTTAATAAATGTGTTATAAGATGATTGGATTGATTATTGCCTTAACAGATGTCAGGCTATTCGGGTGGTCAGTGGGTGGCGGGTATCTGAAACGTTCTGCTGGAAGTAAGCTGGGAATATAATGAGTAGACCAAATAGAAAAAAATATGGAATAACGAATAAAACATATCCTAGCCTTAGCCGATTTTTCGTTATTTTGCAGCATAGAAATGTTTCTTAATATAAACATTTATAGGGTTTTTAGCTGTTTACAAGTTCAAGAGAATAACCTGAATGACGTTTTCATTGGCGGGAAAAATGTAAACAACTTGATCGGTAAAGTTTTCGAGGAAGTATTTTGCTAACATTTCAACATAACTTAATGTTTTTTATAATTAAATTCGTAAACATCAAAAATGTCATCCGTATTCGCGTTCAATTTCCCATTCAAGCCATATAACATCCAACAAAGTTTCATGACTGCCCTCTACTCAGTTCTTGACGACAGTGGAATTGGTGTATTTGAAAGTCCCACTGGTACTGGCAAATCGTTGAGTCTAATCTGTGGCTCCATGACCTGGCTGAATGATTACAACAAACAAATTAGATCACACGGACAACAGAGAATAGATAATCTCACACTTGAACTGAATGCACTGGAAATAGAAGTAGCTGGATCGGCTGATTGGATAGAATCACAATCAAAATTAATAAAAATGAAATCGGAATTACTAACAGCCAAGAAGGAAATGCAACACATCGAAGATTATGACAAATCAATCGAAGAGCTTAGAAGCAAAGAAATTGAAAGAAGAAAGATTAAAGCCAACTACAAAAAGCGGCCAGTTACCGAAGCAAATCTTGAAGGAGACGACGATATGATTGAGGAACAGGATGGAAGTGATTTAATTTTAAATGACTACGATGAAAATTTGAAAGACGGTGATGGCAATGCGGAAGATGGAATTCAAAGTTTTAAACCTGTGAAAGTATTTTTCTGCAGTCGGACGCATTCTCAATTGTCACAAGTGGTTAGTGAGATAAAATCAACTACATTTGGAGAAACGACAATGGTGGTTCCATTGGGTTCACGTCAACTGTATTGTATCAATCCGGCTGTAAAAAATCTCAAATTCAACGCTGCCATTAATGAAAAGTGTTTGGATCTTCAGAAATGCAAAGCATGTAGCACCAAGACTGACACTGATGGTAATAGCGTTAAGAAGAAAAAGACACAGACTACCAAATGCTTGTATAATTCACAGACCAAAATTACCCAACTTCGCAATCAATGTCTTACCCAAGTCATGGATATCGAGGATCTGGTTAGTGAATCGAAGCTCCTGAATGCTTGTCCATACTATGCGTCCCGCCAAGCCGCTAGCGATGGCAATCT
This sequence comes from Sylvicola fuscatus, assembly GCA_026546915.1. Taxonomy (NCBI): domain Eukaryota; kingdom Metazoa; phylum Arthropoda; class Insecta; order Diptera; family Anisopodidae; genus Sylvicola; species Sylvicola fuscatus. The sequence continues at coordinate 5,237 of JANSTS010006741.1, forward strand.
GATTTTGCTTCCATACCAAATGGTATTTCACAGACGAACCCGAATGCAGATGAAAATCGACGTCAAAAATTCTATTGTGATTGTCGACGAAGCACATAACCTTCTAGACACAATCACTTCAATCTATAGCACTGAGATTACACTAGAGCAGCTTGTTGCAGCTCATGAGCAGCTCATCTCGTATAAAAAAAAGTACTTTTCCAGATTTTCCACAAAAGTTGTTCTCAAGATAAACCAACTTGTTTTCATTTCCAAGCGTCTGGCTAAATTAATCAATGGAATATCAAGTAACTCCAAGACGCTGACGCTGCAAGATTTTATGGAAGAAGCTGGATTCTTCAATATAAATCTCTTTGAAATACTTGACTTTTGTGAACAGACAAGAATGTCTCAAAAGGTTCAAGGATTCTATTTAAGAAATTTTGGTAAAAATGAGGACGTTATTGATGAAAATCTCACCAAGTCATTCATTAAAATGATTGAGGAAAAGGAAAAACCGAAGAAAAAAGTGGAGAAAATTACTGAGGAAGTAAAGGAAGCCGATCAGCCTAAGCCAACATGTCACACGGCATTAAGGGTGTTGCTCAAGTTTATCGAAAGTCTGACGGAAAACAGTGGAGATGGTCGAATTCTTTACACCAGCAATGACGATCTACAGATAAAGACGCTAAAATATCTTCCTCTCAATCCCAGCTCTTACATTGAAGACATTTTGGATGAATGTCGTTCGGTAATATTTATTCATATTCTGAAAAATTGGGAAATAATTTCCATTCATAGTTTATAGTGGCCGGTGGGACAATGCAACCAACCAACGAGTTTACACAGCAACTGTTCCAGAATCACAAGCAGCGGATACGTGAACATTTTTACGACCACGTTATTCCTAAAGATTCAATTCTGCCCATAGCTGTTCCAAGAGGTCCTGGAAATGTAAATTTCATCTTCAATTATGCCAACAGAAACGATCGATCCATGGTAGGTATCCTATATACTGTCAAAATTCAATTGATTCTGATAATAATGATCCTAACAGCTCAATGAACTATCCATGACACTGGCCAATGTTTGCAATGTCGTTCCCGCTGGAGTCATTTGCTTTTTCGGTTCCTATGATTACATGGAGGTAGTTTACAAATTCTTGAAAGACAATAACCAACTTGGTCGCATTGAGAAGAACAAGCGCATTTTTAAGGAGCCGCGCTCTAGTCAGGCCGTTGAAAAAGTTCTCCAAGAGTATTCTCTGGCAGCCAACAACCAACTAGATGGTCCTCAAACTGGAGCGTTGTTGTTCAGCGTCATTGGCGGCAAATTAAGTGAGGGTCTTAATTTTGGTGATAATTTGGGTCGCTGTGTACTAGTTGTTGGTCTTCCCTACCCAAACCGGAATAGTCCAGAGCTTGTAGAAAAAATGAAATACATTGATGCGAATCTTGGCGCTGGAAATGGCCAGCAATATTACCAGAATTTGTGCATGAAAGCTGTGAATCAAAGCATTGGTCGAGCGGTTAGACACATCAACGATTATGCTTGTGTCTTGCTGTTGGATGAACGTTATCTGACGGAAAATGTTGCGCAGAAATTACCAGGATGGATTGGTCGTGTCTTGAGAAAGGCCACAAACTTCGGGATGGTGCAAAGAGATTTAGTAAATTTTTTTAAAGGGAAAAATCTTAAATAAATGGAAAGCTAACGACGGTAAGCGGTTTATTATTATGACATTTAAATATTACAGTTAATCTACATAATAATACAATAAAACTGTGAAGCAAATTATCGATTCGTTCTCAATTCCATCTGCTCTTCCTTGACTTTTTGGATGGTACATCGTCAGTTGAAGAGCTTTCTGGTTTGCCGGGTGATTTTGGAGCAGCTGGTGCCACAAAAACTCCAGCCTCAGGAACAGTATCTTCCCACGTTCGGTCGGCTGATGCTCGAAACTTAAATGCGAAAAATCGGTAAACACCAAAAGCAAAGAATGAAATCCTATAAACCAAAATTTACCTGTGAGCTGTACTGGTTTCTAAAAGTTTCTCTCATGGCAGCGAATCGATCAGTAGCTGGACCAACATCTGACCTGGTTGGCGGCGGCGGTGGTGGTGCATCTTCAGTCTCATCACGAGACCTAAACGGATTCTTCGACATCCCCAAACCCGATCTTTGATTATAACCTAAACCAGCACCTCCCACCACACTATTTGTTTTGGCTTTGCCATTCTTGAAGCGTGACTTCCTAAACCACGAACTCTGCATAGCCAACTCCAGTAACGCACTGGGCACTTCTTGATTGGCGCCCTCCAAATTTCGCACCAGATGGCCAGCAAACTCTTTGTCCTTTTCCAGGACAAGCGTGTACGCCGTTCCCTTCTCGCCGGCACGTCCTGTCCTACCAATACGATGGGTGTGTGTGTCAATGTCACGTGCAATGTCATAGTTCACCACAGTCTTAATGTGCGGAATGTCGAGACCACGTGCCGCCACGTCGGTCGCCACCATGATGTCGGCGTCGCGCTTCTTAAATTTTGTAATAACATCGTTTCGACTCGCCTGATCCATGTCACCGTGCAGCATCAGAACTTGGTACTCTTTGAGCACAAGATTGTTGGCAACTTGTTCAGCGTCAGCTTTTTTAGTCACGAATATCAAAACACTGCCGTCAGACAAAAATTGTACCAATTTGCATAGCAGCCAGTTCCATTTGTGCAGGGGATTTGTGAAGACGAACATGTGTTGGGTGATGTCTTCGTTGGCTTCGCCTAAGTCACCTTGGATGACGCGAATGGGATCGATCAACACATCGCGAGCCAGTTTTTCGATACGCTTCTTAAATGTCGCACTGAACAGTAACGTCTGGCGATCGGGTCTGACGTGATCGCAAATGGATCGCACCTGAGGTTCTGTAACAGATCAAGGTTTCAGATAAAAATTGCCAAAATCAACAACAAATTAACTTACCAAAACCCATATTGAACATTCGATCAGCTTCATCGAGCACTAAATAGGTGACACGTCTTAAATTGGTTGCCTTCATTTTAACCATATCAATCATTCGACCTGGAGTGGCAACAATGATCTCGGTTCCTTGTTCGAGGGCTTTGCTTTGTTCCCACTTGGAACCGCCACCATAGCAACAGACAACATTCAAATTGTATGCCTTACAGAATTTCTTGGCTTCATTGTAGATTTGAAGTGACAATTCACGCGTGGGCGCTAATATTAATGCGATGGGACCATCACCAGCTTGCAACTCCCTCTGGTCCATAACATGAACAAGCATCGGCCAAAGAAAGGCAGCTGTCTTACCGCTGCCAGTTTTCGCAATACCAATTAGATCGCGTCCATTCAGAGCAATTGGAATTGCTTGTGATTGAATTGGAGTGGGCTGAGTGTACTCCGACTTCCGTATGGACTTCATTAGCACTTCATCGAATCCAAAATGTGCAAAACTGCTGACAGGAAACGGTGGCGATGGTCCAGACACTTTAATGCCCAACGTTACTCGTAACTCATTCACTTGTTCCGGGCTAAGGGCAGCAATTTCTTCGTGGGGTGTGTAAAAATTTTTCTCAAACGGCTCGTACGTGATTTCCGAGTGATCAATTGCCGGCAGCGGATCAATGATGCGCTTCCTGGTCGGTGGCATTGGATTGCCATCCTCATCGTACTGCATATCGTCGTCTGAGTGCTCATCAGCCAAACCAGCCGTTGGGTTCTCTTCCATATATCTGTAGTAACTTTCTTCATCATCCTCGTCATCAATATCGCCGCGAACACCCTTATTTGTCTCGACATTCGGATTTGAGACAGTTTTACTTTCACGTTGCACCTGCTGCTCAATTCCAGCCATGAACGCATCCAGCGGATCATCCTCTTCTTCTGATGCGCATTGTTCCTAGAATTGTATAATTTTAGTAAACATCTTTAACGGTCCATTAATTAGACAAACCTTTGGTTTAGCAGATGGACTACCAGGTGCTGGAATGTACGCCAAATCAGATGATGGCTCATCATCGTCATCGAAGTATTCATCCTCAGTTTTGGACTTTCTTTTGCCGAGAGCATATTGCGAGGAGTTGGCGAATTGGGAAATCGCATCCATCGTTGAGTAGCCATGCTTTGACACTTTTGAGAAGCCGGGCGCCGATGGATTTGACCTTGAGCCACCACGAGAGCTACCGAGTGTTAGGGAGGTTGGTGGCGGTACAGCATTCATTGAGAATCCTTTAGAGTTGTCACTTGGCTTCTGTGGTTTTCGGCCAAAGCCACCTCTTGAGTAGCTCATTTTGTTTGAATTCTGGTTTTATGGACTGAAGTCTGGAATAAACCGCACTTTTTTACGAAATCTTTTATTAATGCACTTGAAACGGATGTGTAGGCGGTACAAATTCACTTGATGGATTGTAACCAAATTGCGACTGCCGTGGAGGAAATTCTTTAAAGCATTAAATCCCAAGATAAATATCACTAATCGACCACCAACGAAAAGCGCAACACATCAACTGTTGTAAATGTGTGTTTTCTTACGATTCGAGACGTGTAAATTTTCGTTTATTGATAATTGATAAATTATTATTCCTTAGAAACTTTTCTTAACAACACTTTCCCCGGTCTCCTTGCACTTGAAGCTTGATACCCCTGCGATGTCGCATTTTCCTAAGCATCTTCGAATTTTCCCTCCCATATATAAAATGTAAACTTTCCTCGGGTATATATTGAATATTCACTTCGAGAATAAAGTTCGATATTTTCGACATCGACTTGAGTGAACAATTCGCAAATCATGGCATTTTCCAAAATGTCATTTGGACATGTCAATAAGTTTCAATATTAAATTTTGTGTTTGTTGTAAAAAGTATAAAATTTAACTAAAATATTGAATGCATGACGGAAATTTCACAGTCAAATAATCAGCAAAAACAAATTTAATTGTATGCCCAGCCACTGAAAGTCTCCTAAAGTTAAGGCACGATGAAGATGGAAGTGGACGATGACGTTTCTACCATTTGCGATTCGACGGTAATTGTTTATTGCAAAAATCATATATCCTGAAAATATGCTAATTGTCTCCCGAAAATTGTGCGCAGGCCTCCCTGATTGAAGGTTGTCGTCTGCCAGTGCGTATGAACGGAACGGATGATTGGCCCCTGGCAGAGATCATCAGCACCAAAGACATATGCGGCTCGCGAGTGTTTTACGTCCACTATGTTGACTGTGAGTATTTCGTTTCACTACCTTATTATCCCAACTAATTGCTTCCCGAATGTAGTTAATAAGCGACTGGACGAATGGGTGACGGAATCGTACATGGACACACGCAAAGTACAGTTTCCCCGACGAGATGGTGCCACAACGGGACAAAATACCGGTGTGACAACACCAAAAAAGCAAACAGTCAGCTCATCGCGACCCACCAGTCCCGTGTCTGGCCCTGAACTGGTAAACGGCAGTGCTGTGCTGGCGGCGGCTATACAAAAGAAAATGAACCGAAAACGAAAGGTAAGCGGCAATAACCATTTGCCACTCCCAGCAAGTCCAGTGATTGTTGGATCATTGCAGCAGTCGTTGCCACCCATCGTACCACCACCGGCTCAACAAATACCGCAACTGCCGACAACGCAAACGCAGCAAACTCCACCACCACCGCCACTGCCAACGGTACTGGTTAGTATTTTGTTCTTCTGTACATTCAGTCAATTGTAATTTATAATATTTTAAGATCACATCTGGAGCTGAGAACGAGGATTCACAAGATTGTGCCGAGAAAACGCCACGCCAATCGGGCAGTATGGTGACACATCACGATGATGTGGTGACACGCATGAAAAACATCGAGATGATTGAGTTGGGACCGAATCGTATTAAGCCATGGTACTTTGCACCGTATCCACAAGAACTGTGCTCGGAGTCGTGCATTTACATTTGCGAGTTTTGCCTGAAATATCGCAAGAGTCGCAAGTGTCTGGAGCGCCACATGATAAAATGTAATCTGCGACATCCGCCCGGCAACGAGATTTACCGCAAGACGACAATCTCCTTCTTCGAGATTGACGGTCGCAAGAATAAGGTGTACGCCCAGAATCTATGTCTCCTCGCCAAATTGTTTCTCGACCACAAAACACTGTACTATGACACGGATCCATTTCTGTTCTACGTCATGACGGAGTATGATTCTCGCGGTTTTCACATTGTTGGCTATTTCTCCAAGGAGAAGGAGAGCACCGAGGATTACAATGTGGCATGCATTTTGACGATGCCGCCGTACCAGCGGAAAGGCTATGGCAAGCTGTTGATTGAATTTAGCTACGAACTGTCAAAGTTTGAGGGTAAAACTGGATCGCCGGAGAAGCCACTCTCAGATTTGGGTCTATTGTCGTATCGATCTTATTGGGCGCAAACTATTTTAGAAATTTTTATTACACAAAAGCCTCAGAGCGATGGAGAGAAGCCACAAATCACAATCAAGTCAGTATTTTGGGGATTTAGTTCAATGGTCAGTTTGTTATTTATTTGTCTTCTTAACAGTGAAATATGCGAGATGACCAGCATCAAGAAGGAGGATGTCATCTCAACACTGCAGAACCTGAACCTGATCAACTACTACAAGGGACAATACATTGTCTGCATCAACAAGGAGACTATAGACCAACATAAAGCGGCTATGGACAAACGAAAAATTCGCATCGATCCCAAATGCCTCCACTGGACACCCAAGGACTGGTCGAAACGATCGAAATGGTGATGTTTGGCGGCACTTAAAGTGACTAAAATTGAATGGCTGATTTGACGTCAAAACAACTCCCAATTGTACACAAATTCTTTATTTAAAAACGGAGTTGTATCTGTGCAGGACGAACACAAAAACAATAAACTAACTCAATTCAAGAAAATCATCATCTCTCTTAATAATAATTAAAATGAACGTCTTATTCATCCGCCAGTCGCATCTCCATCAAGACTGTGTGGATTTTTAATTGCGCCATGAGCGCTTTTCTTATTGGCATCCGTTTAAGTTGGGCTGCCACATTTCTGCTGAATATGTCAAATTCGTTTTCCTCAAACGCCGTTATGGTGGTGACTGATTCCTCTCCTATCGTGTGTGATGTAGTAGTGTTGTTGGCACTTGATGTCAGAATCTCTGCCGTAATACTGGAACTATCATCGTATTTTACATTTTTGGGCTCTGACGCCAAAAACGACAGAGTTTCTTCATCGCTCTCTGTTGACATTCGAATACATTGCTTGATGCTCCGCTTTCTGGTTGGAGGCTCACATTCACTCACGTCATTGTCAGGCTCCTGCAAAGATTAAAGGCAATTTAATAACCTAAGATAAAACATTTATTAAATTGGCGAACTGTTTTAACTGATAGATCCTTTTGCTGTGTTATGAAGTTGTTGAGGAAAAAATGCAGCAGATTAAACCACGCCACGGTTGGTGTGTAGGTAGTTCCCTTCATTGTGGCTTTCTTGATCTTTTTCAGCTCTTGGCAATAAGCGGATCGCAGATTCTTTATCTTGTTCTTACACTCCATGATGCCGAAGTCGGCGACATTCATTGTCTTCACTATTTTCTTAAGTGACTCCATTCTGTCTACATTATTTTTGTAGCTTCCACATGAAGTATCCCACAAACAACGCTCCGATTTGTAGAGATTAACAAACTTTAGCATAGTGTCTTCGTTCCAACGAAAAGACATCTTGAGATAAGGAAATGTTTCTTGTTTACTGATTTGGTCTTAATCAAATTTTGTTGTTTTTTCTTGTCAGGTACTTTGGGGTTTCACAAAATTTGTGGCGCTTCAATTTCTTTTGGTATGTTACAGGTACATAGTAATCTCGGTGAACAATAAACACTTAATTTTAAAGGGACGCCAATAATAAGTTAAACACGACACCACACACTTAGCCATTCACAATTATGACTTTAAAATAATTGAGCTGTCGCCGATGTGTTTATGATTAAAGACGCGAAAAAATACGCTATACAAGAATTGTATGCGTTCAGCAAGGTTTGTGTATGCACTTTGCGTGGTTAAGCCATTATATATTATTGTGGAATTTCGAAAATATCGAGATTATTTTGAAAACGAAAAGGAGATTCTGTCGAAGATGCTATTTTCTATAATATATATAAAACTATTAAACTGAAGTAAAAAAGTTATTTCTTATCCATTTTTTGTAGAAATAAAGTTTAAAAACAATTCAATTCGATTTTTCTTTTTAAAGTTAAGTGGTTTTTATCTTTAATCGGATTTTGTGCTAATTAAAAAAAAAAATTTAAATATAAATTAATAGAAAAAAATATTTGTAGAATAACTCGTCATGATGGATGTCTCAATAATAGTATTAATGAAACAAAATTAAATACAAAATTAAGTTTGTTTAAAGAAATTCGAAAAAATGTCCTTAACTTTCGAAATAAATAAAAATAAAAAGAAGTTATAATGACATTTTGAAAAGAAAACATATAAATCTAATTGTCATTGAATTCTGCACGACATTTTTCGATATTGGCTATTTGTTGTTATGTTTTCCTTTTGTTCTCTGTGTGACAAAACATAAATTTTCGTAAATCGTGCGTGCGATCTAGAAAATTTATTAAGTTATCCTTAAGAAAAGTGTTTAAAACAGATTTCCGCGTCCAAATTGAATGTTAAAGAGTCAAACCGAGCGCCAAAATTCTCAGTCAATTCACACAAATCGAAAATTCCATTACTTCAATCGGTCTATTGTGTTCTAAATAAAATATGAATGGACTAAGTTTGAGCGAGCTGTGCTGTCTGTTCTGTTGTCCACCATGTCCGGGACGAATCGCCTCCAAATTGGCGTTTCTGCCGCCAGAGTCGTCGTACGAGCTGAAAGCCGACGAAACGTGCACCAGTAAATTCCAGCTGACGCTGCTGGATCGCGCCGATTGGCAGTACACGGATCGCGAAAAGGACTATTTCGAGGCGTTCTACACAAGATCGGCCAAGGGCAATCGCATTGCGTGTCTGTTTGTGCGCTGCAGCACAAATGCACGCTTCACATTGTTATTTTCACATGGCAATGCCGTCGATCTGGGACAGATGGCCAGCTTCTTCGTGGGATTGGGCCAACGGATTAACTGCAATATTTTTAGCTATGACTATTCTGGCTATGGCATGAGCACGGGCAAGCCGACAGAAAAGAATCTGTACGCTGACATTGATGCCGCCTGGCAAGCGCTGCGGACACAGTATGGCATCAGTCCGGAGAACATTATTTTGTATGGACAGAGCATTGGCACTGTGCCGACAGTGGATTTAGCAAGCAGGTAGATTTTTTTTTGGTTGTTTGCTTTGGACTGACAAGGTCTTATTGTGGGCGTGTTCAATTTACAGGTATGAAGTTGGTGCTGTAATTCTTCATTCGCCCTTGATGTCGGGCATGCGAGTCGCATTTCCAGCTACTCGTCGTACCTGGTTCTTTGATGCATTCCCCAGCATTGATAAAGTACCAAAAGTCACATCCCCAGTGCTGGTGATTCATGGTACTGAAGATGAAGTCATTGATTTCTCGCACGGACTCACCATTTACGAGAAGTGTCCAAAGGCCGTTGAACCACTTTGGGTTGAGGTAAAATACGATCGAGTATTTATTTATTTTTTAGTTATCTTATGTTACAAGGACTTTTCTTTTCATTGACATACTTGCGCCTCGAGACAATTTTTTTTTGGCGTTGTGGCATTGTTGTCTGCAAGTCAGCGCAACATTACATGATATTAACTTGGTAGTATGTGCACATATGAACGTCATATTGTCCATACATATGCAGAAATGTGCGCTGATAAGTGATACATGTATTTAGATACATAGTTGCATGAACTTTACAGAATTGAATGCACTTAACCCTTTTGTACACTTTAACTTGCTAATTGATTGTGTTTTATCGACGCTGAAACTGAGTCACGGTTCCAGGAAATTAAAGTGCGCAGTTTGAAGCGGATTAATGCGATAATTTCCGTTGATTGTGACCAGTACTAAGTAAATATTTATTGTTATCATCACAGGGAGCCGGACACAATGACGTTGAAATGTTCACGCAATATTTGGAGAGACTAAAGCAATTTGTTTCGGTGGAGTTGGTCAACTGACACCAACTAAATGCTGACCACATGGCTCTAGAGGCTGCCTCAGGTTCATTTTTGTTCACGTTTATACCAATAATTCTTGATTAATCTAAAAATAAATTGTATCTGAATTCAGGTGACGACATCTTGAACGCATCAATAACAATTAGCTCATCGACAACATCCAACTCAACTACTGAAAAGCTCCTCTAGCATAAAGGGCCGTTGGACGTTTGCGTCCAACAGCCACAAAAAGACGAACTGCCCCATCAGCTGAGGCAGCCACCAAACGATAACACCAAATCACAGCAAGCGCTTCCGAAACATACATCCTCAAAACCCACAGCAAAGTGTCGTACCGCAGATACGAAAATAAACGGTTATCATCCAACAAGCAATCCACCAAAACCAACTGAACCATCAAACGACCACAATGACGCGGCTGATAAACGTGAAGTGCAGCGAAAGAAAAAGTCCAACAAGAAACGATTTGAAGTGTCCGTAGCTGATGACACCAAAAAATCGCATCAATGCAATAAACTGCAGCGAGCTAAAACACAGAATGTCCTTATTTTGAGAGTTGATGACCTACAGATTTGTGCGACGCCGAAAAAAAACTGTTGCGCCGAGAGGAAATTCACTGCCATCATAAAGTCCTCGTCCAATGACGCCGGCGTCACACCACAACAGACAGACCAAACTGACAAATTGTGTTCCAATTGTGTTATCGTATCCAATCAGCCGAACAAGAATGCATCATACTTCCGGTCGCTGGATGACGTCCGCAACGATTGTTTGAACTACAGGAAATCATTAAATCAATTCTCGCTGTCGTTTGATAATGTTTCCAACAATTCGGACACCGATGACTTGGGCTCTGTTGAATTGGTCATCATATCAGATGAGTTTATCAACAAGTCGACCGATCAGAATGTGACGCTGCTCAAGCCTAAAGTGGCCAGCAATCGCTCCAAGAAGATAAACGGCAAATCTTCAACGAAACAAAACGCCATTGCTGCTGCGGTTGCGGTTTCCGCTGTAGCTGCCACAAAATCGTCTCACAAAAAGTTAATTGTTATTTCGGAGGAGTTTAAACGCAAATCTTTGGAAAATACTGTTGTTATCGTTAACGATGATGATTTGAAACGTGAACTTCCGGCACTGACAAAGTCGCGTCAGCAAACCTTGAAACAAATGAAGAATCTCCACAATGAGAGTATTGAGAGTTTTGCCGATGATGTTCAGAACAAGATCAAATCGTTTGCATTCAAGTCTTACGACGAAGATGATGGCCACTTAGAAAAGAAGATTATCGAGTCAAGTGATCTTTGAGATGTGGAACGAGATGCCACAAAATGTTATTCCTAAATGATGTTAAGTATTGAGTAGGATGTTCGTTTGTTTTTGACGTATCAACAAAGAGCCCACGAGCCATCCACCTTGCTGTTAGATATAGGGATTAAATACTGATCTCAATTTCTGGATTGATAGGAGTGTTCTTTTTTGCATTGTAGTCTACATATCTCTATATCTCAGAAATAGTTGGTCGAATGGGAGATTACTTAAAAGGTACGATGTTGGTCAGTGGAATAGTTTAAGATGAGAGTTGCTGGTGCTTTCTTTACAGAGAATGATGTTTAAATAGTTAGCAAATGGTTGTAGTCACAAGTTTTGTTTGTAAATAGGAATGTGAATCGTCCTTATTCTCTGACTCTAATGTATATTTTGATATTTCGAGGCGTCCAATATTGTTCATGGGCATTAGTTTAAGCACCACGTACATCTAGGATTTTCGAATAACCAAATTCGAGGAAAAAATCACAACCTTTAAACATAATTATTACATAAAACCTCATAAATATTTGATTCAACTGAAATTAAGACTTTTCTAAACATAATCACCCATTTTCGTTTTAAATTTACATTTAAAATCATGTATTGAATGTTGATTTTAAGTTCGCTATTAATTTTATTGTCTTCAAATCTTCCTTAGCATCCATTTTAATTTTTTTTTTTTTTACATAATTCAGTATTGAGAATAATACTAAGCCCAATCGTCAATAACAGTTCTTGCCTCACAGATTCAAAAGTCATGGAAATTTTTCATAAATGGCATTTTTAGCCATTTTTTTATATACATCTATAAAAAAATTATGCATTTAAAATTATTAATTTAAGAAATTAGCAATTAAGAACACCGGTTTCGCTGCTTTCTTATTGCGATCTAATTTTATTAGGACCCCAATGATTTAATTTAAATCGTTAAAATCTAATTGCCGACCACGTTAACGGTTTTCTTGCAAACAGTTGAATTAATTGTTTTGTTAATTATTTCGTTACTGTTAAACTCCGTTTTTTTTAATTCGTTGCTTAATGTGTGAAGGTAATCAAAGCAAATTATAAACAAAAACCAAACCAACAATTTATTGTATAATTATGTTAATATTGTATTTTACAAGACTATTTGCAATTTGTATGAAAGGA
>JANSTS010006742.1:9160-27118 GCA_026546915.1 Sylvicola fuscatus
ATGGCTAAACAAAGTAACGCCGACATTGAATCTCTTGCGATAAATCAAGACGAGGAATTCACGCTGGACACCGAACCCGCCACGATAGACTACGCTACATACAAAGCAAGTCAATACGCCTCGAAAGAGTCGCATCCCCAGAAAGATCTCACCCCAGGCAGAGCAAAGCTGAAGTCTTGGCTAAACAAGTACTTGCGGATCGTGATGACTGATGGTCGAGTCCTGGTGGGGTTGTTCTACTGCACGGATTCCGACTCAAATATCATCTTGGGGTTGTGCTCAGAGAATATACGTGACGAGAATGAAGATCACTTCCTTGGCATGGTGATGGTACCCGGACGTCATATCGTCTCTATGGAGGTAGATGTTGCAAATGATGGAATGGGATTGTAAAATTTCTCATTAAATAAGTTTAATCGCTACTACAAAATAACAAATGTGTGAACAGTGCACAAATAAAAAACTCCACTTTATGTCTTTTTGCTATCAACTGGATCGTATCCCTTTTCCATGCGTTGCTTGAACTGTTCGTAGGTTCGTTTGCGGTCGAAATGCGCCACCCACTGTTTGGGACACTCGGACTCGAACAGTTTTCTAAATTGCAGGCAAACTTTAGGCTCGTCCTTGCCACTTGTCGGTTGGAAGGAGGGTGCATTTGTGTCCAGGCATTTCCAGTAGTTGTCGCGGGCGTCCCAACAGCGCTGGCGCTTCTCTTTAGGTGGAAACGACATCAGAATGGCTCTTGCGCAATCTATTTGGAAACGGGTTGTTTCATTGAGGTTAGGGTTATTAAAACAATTATTAAAAACAAAAGAACAAACTTGAACCGTAAGTTGTGAGAAGTTTCTCAATAAGATGAGATTAAATAATTTTTTGTAGTTTGCCGAAATGAAGTTTAAAGTTTATTTTAGCCTAAAATTCTGACAACTAAAAATATTGCGAACAAGAAATTCGTGCCGTATTTTTTTATATATTTCGAAATTTCGAACAAGTGTCTTATGTATATTATATATAATATACAAATTATTGCGAAAACGCTAATATTAATTTATGCCATTTATTGTAAAATCAATTATAAATTCGTTGCAAATTCCAATTATTTTATTTAAAATACAATAAAAAAAATTAATTTTATATTATTAAAATTTTATAAATTGAATTCCAAATAACTTGCGAGTCATTTAAACATATATATATACGTTATTCAAGATAATTTATATATTTTGAAAAAAAACATTAACCTCAAATAATTTCAGTTCCATTGAGTTCTGACAATTCTGCTGATAAATTAAAATATTGATAAGTGGTCTGTGGTTGACTCATAAAATTTGGGTTGCGGCTAACTAAACTTTTCTCTAGTTAATTTACTTAACTCTTACCTCAAACCAGTAATCGTTTGAAAATTAGAAAAAGTAAAATTTTCATAATTCCATGCATAGAGTTTTGTAAAATTTGTGTGTACAATACTAAGAAGAGCTGAGAATCAACATGAACAACGACAATGTTGAAGAGTCGCCGAAAGTGCCTGCACCCAGTGACACGAAAGGTACACTTGAATCTCCAAAGAACGAGAAGACAATTAAAGAAATGATGAAAAAACTAATTCCAGATGAATTTTATACGAGTGACGAAAATAATGGTGAAAAGTCAAATGAAGATGTCGAGGGAGAGTCCGATGCCTTAAGAGTGAATATGCGCGACATAATGCGTTCTTTGCGTTCATCTGTCTTGGAAGATGATCGAGGCCGAAAGGTCAACGAAGAGGCGCTCCAGAAGCAGTTTAAATTCTGGTCCACGCAGCCGGTGCCACGTCTAGATGAGCTGGTACTGAGCAACGAAGCCATCGAAGCCGACAAACCACAATCGGAGATTCGTCAAGAGCCGTACACTCTGCCGGAAGGCTTCCATTGGGATGACCTGAATCTGAATGATCCACTCATTTTGGCCGAACTCTACACGCTTTTGAACGAAAACTACGTCGAGGATGACGACGCCATGTTTCGTTTTGATTATCAGCCGGGCTTCTTGAAGTGGGCTCTCCAACCGCCCGGTTGGCGTCAGTGCTGGCACGTTGGAGTGCGCGTCCAAAAGTCAAAGAAGTTGGTTGGCTTTATATCGGCCATTCCCGGACACATTCGCATTTACAGTGTCGAGAAGCCAATTGTTGAGATTAACTTTCTGTGTGTGCACAAAAAGTTGCGCTCAAAGCGTGTGGCGCCGGTGCTGATTCGCGAGATAACGCGTCGCGTCAATGTCACTGGCATATTCCAGGCTGTGTACACGGCGGGGGTTGTGTTGCCGAAACCGATTTCCGTCTGTCGCTATTGGCATCGTTCGTTGAATCCACGCAAACTGATTGACATCAAGTTCTCGCACTTGTCGCGCAACATGACAATGCAGCGAACCATAAAACTCTTCAAACTGCCGGCCGAGCCGAAGACACCGGGCTTCCGGCAAATGGTTGCCGCTGACGTGCCACAGGCGCAACAGCTACTGGCTGACTATCTTCGCAAGTTCCAGCTTACTCCTGTCTTCAGTGTCGAAGAGTTTATGCACTGGTTACTGCCGATCGATGGCATTATCGACAGCTTCGTGGTGGAGGATCCGGCCACCAAGCGCATCACTGATATGGTCAGCTACTACACATTGCCGTCGACGGTGATGCATCACGCTGTCCACAAGCAGGTCAAGGCAGCTTACTCTTTCTACAACGTGGCAACTAAAACGAGTTGGGTGGACTTGATGAATGACGCACTCATTTCGGCAAAGAATCTTAACTTTGATGTATTCAATGCACTCGACTTGATGGAGAACAAAAAGTTCCTACTGAACCTTAAGTTTGGCGTAGGTGATGGCAATCTGCAGTATTACCTGTACAATTGGCGCTGCGTCGGTATGAAGCCAGATGACATGGGACTCATTTTACTTTGATGAGCTCACCCACCATTTTCTTGTACCTATTAATAACATGCAACGCTTATACGACTAGATCATTTTCGAACCCGTCCTGATTGATTGTGGGTGATGGGCTGCACTCGGGAATGATTTACTTGTATTAAAAAATTGCATTCTTATAAAACATGTTTCCAATGTGTGGTTTAGCTTTATAGTGTCAACTATAAATTCTTTTTCTTTTTCCTTACTTTAATAATCAGCCTAATTATGTATCGTTTGTAATTGTTTATTTCGATTGGTGATTCTTTGATGCTGAGAATGCTTGATGATGTATCTACATACCGTGTTCATGTAAGTTTTGCATCACAATAAATGTGTAAGAACCACCATTGATTTCATTTAATATATTTGCGTACATGTTTGCAATCGATTGATATGCAAACTTATGGTCAAATTCATATTGTTTTTCTCGTTTTCCAAATTTTAGGCCTCAATTTTTTTTTGTCAAACACAGAAACATAAAAGCGTCCTTGTTTCATGTTAAAAATACATTGTTTTTGGAAAAATATATGTTCACTTCAATGTTTAAACATATAATCTATTTATTTCAGATAAAAATGTATTTTGTATAAGTTAAATTACATAATTATACGCCTATCTATCAGATAAATTTGCTTTTTATTTTATTAATCTCTCAAATTTATTTAAGGAAATAAGAAACTAACATTTTTATTAGGATCACATGATAAGGTCAAAGATTGCGCCCAAAATTATACAATTTACATTTTTTGTCAAACATTTGATCACCGGTCAACCAGAAATGAGATACCAGGCTAGCAGCGCCAATTGCAGGAGATCTACGAAAAAAAAATTCTGTTTAAAATTGGCAACATTGCAATTTCTGTATCAAACAAAGTTCTCTCGCTTGATTTTGTGAGTATTTTTTCCAATATTCTTAGTAACAACCCTCTAATTTGAAGTTGATTATGTAAGCGGACTCAAACCTGCAAGGTTCTGTAAAAAAAAATGATTTAAATAAAAAACATACACAAACAATTTTGTTTTTGTAATTATCTCATATAATTTCGATTCCATTTGTATTCTTGCAATAATCACACAAAGTAAACTAAAAGTAAACATTATATTAAGCGCTAAGTTACACTAAATATATTCGTCTTAGGTAGTACAGAACTGAGGATTAATTAAATAATAATAAAAAAAAGTACAAATAAAATTAATAAGTGGCTATCGATATTAAAAATTATGTTACATGTTACTCGAAAGGATGATAGTAATTGGTTAATGTTGCCAATAATAAGGAAATATTACAAAAAGGAGAAAGGAAGAGGTTTTGCATAAATTAAGTGAATATATTATCTGGAAGATATATCTCTGTTAGTCTCTAACAACAATTTCGCACATCTAAACATTCTAATATAATATTTAAATTCTGTTTCAAACTCCAATACGTATTTATATCAATTTTAAATTTTTAACAACGCGCAGACACGTGCCGTAAGTAAACAACAATGGAAGACGGGCTCAGACAATTACCGGACACCCTAAAACCGCCATCATTTAAATAGAAAGTGAGCTGCACTCTAAATTTGTCTAATCAATTTCAATTTCAGTAAACATTTTTTTGCTTGTTTTAATTTTTTTTTCTTAATCACATCGAATTGAACATCATAAATAGTAATTTTTTGTATATTTGATTTGTATTCACATCTATCAACAATTTAATTATAACTATATAATAGATTTATCTCTGATATGGTTCATAATTTACTAACATCTATTTTCGTCAAATTGTTTTCTTTTTATATTTTATCTAAAGAAAATAATGCAATAGTTTTTATTAACGAATTCTCCCAGAAAAGTAATCAAATCTTTGTATTGTCGATATTCTTGGAGATTTGTGCCACTTTTGGATAACATTTTTTTTTGTTGACGTTGACTTATTTGATTTATACAAATTAATTAAATACATTTTTATTAAGACGCAAATAATATACATAAATATTTTTTTTCATTTGAATAGTTTTAAAGCTGGTGGTTGGGTTTTATTTTGATATTATTTACAGTTGTCGTGTTGATTGTTTTCTTTTGTAATCAAAATTCATTGTGCGTTGAATTATAGTTGCCTAACAAAGCAGTTTAACTTAGTCAATGTACTATTTTTAAAAACGATTAAGAGTTTTCAATAGAAAATATTATGATCATAAATATTTTCTCTTACAAGTAATTAATGGTTGTGTTAAAAGTACCATTTTACATTAAAAGATGTTAGGCTAAAGTTTTTCTTAACATTTTGTTTTGTTATTGTCTTAAATTGAATTCGTTTTGGTAAAGACAAAAATCCGTTGCATTTTATTCAATTTAATATTTTTTATTTCTTGTATAGGAGTATAAAGATCACTCTATTAATAGACCGTTTTTATCCAACAATTCTCATTAAATTGGGCCGATTTGTTAAGAACCCTAAAAAATTTGTTCTTCTGTTTAGCTGCACGATAGAAGAATTGTTATTTCTTTCACACAAAATGTTGAAACAATATCTACAAACATATAGATTTTCTTCTAAAGTCAAAAAAAAATTAAACTGAATTTAAATGTTCAAAGTTTTTTGTAAGTTAACAAAGTTTCTAATATTCTCTAGGTTTTGATGAATTAAGAGATTTGTTGTATTCATTAATAATTGGAAATATCCAAACACAAAGGCGTATAAAAATATGGTCGAAAATAAGATAGATTTTAAGAAAATCTGCTCAAAGGCACTGCCCCATAGTTTTTAGTTTTTAAGGATGTCAGTTAAACACAGAATTGATTATACAAGGTTAATACGTTTAATTGAAATAGATGAAGCATTTGTGCTCAATTCATTAAATTTCACCAACAAATTTACACACTTTTCAGTTAATAATTCTAATATTTACAAGACATTCATTCTATTTCACTCACTTTAATATTCTCAAAAGAAATTGAAATATTGATTAATTAAATAAACTAATTTAATTAACAATAAACTTTTATTTAAGCGAAAAGAGTAAGGAAAATGAAAAATTTCTAATGATTAAACGAAAAACTGCTTCTTTCTATCAAACTAGAGGTTAAATCGCGTCGCAGAAGTGCGATTGGCTGCAGATATAGAAGTTACATGATGATGACTGGTAGCGGCAGCCGTAGTGGCTGCCGACGTGCGGGGCGCCTGGGTACTGGCATGCAGACAGGTGGCGGCCGCCGCTGACACCGCCCGCCTGCACACCAAATACTCAAACAGCTTGCGAAAGTCGAAGTTCGCCAAATGCTAGCAAATGATACCCTGCTCGATGCCAGCGAGCGATTTGCGTCCAACATTGTGAACGCCAGCGGCACCACCGCACACCCCCGCACCACATTCCGGGTGGCAGGCTGTGGTGGATATGCAGGAGGCGTATGCAGCTGCCGCCGCACTGTCCACGTTGTCAATGCTGTCCTCCTGGTGTAACTGTTTCAGCTGTTGCTTTTGCTGTTGCTGGTGGTGCTGTTGCTGTTGGAATTTCTGCACAAGTGCCTTCACAGAAGCTGGCGGCGAATCTGGAGGCGCTTTACGGCATACCTTGGGTGTTGTCGGTGCGTCTGGGAAAAGATTAATGGAAATCGATTGTCGCTCCACTAATTCGACGCTCTTCATTTTGACTATGTTCTGCGTGCTGACTAATGTTGTGCCCGAAATGTTGGCGGTTAGTGTTGAAATGTTCTCCTTGTTGTTGTTTTTCTGTTGTTGAGTTGAAGAGGAAGCTTCTTTTAGTTGTGCTGCGGAAGTCGAGGGGGAGGAAGACGCTGACGTTGATGATGGAACGGATGTGTTCATCTTCAATGTCGTCGTTAGTGTGGATACGGAAGACACTGAATCGCGTAGTTCCCGTCCCAATTCATAGGGAACTTCTTCAGTGACTATCGTGCGTCGTGTTTCGTATCTCTTGTGGTCTGGTGACGGCGAAGACTCTTTGCTGTTGTCTTGAATGCTGGTGCGTGAATTGCTGTGGCTGCCATTCATTTTCTCATGATGATTGCTGATGGAATAGCTCGAATTGTGTGATGATGGTACAGCTGTGGTAAGACTTGGGCAGAGCTCCAAATGAGGCGATGCATCTTCGGCCAACCATTTGTGTTGCAGACATTCAGCGATGTCAAGTCGATCTCTGGAATTTATAAAAGATAATTGTTTATTACTCTGAGTCGTGCAATCATTGTCAATATTTGACATGGATTTATTAAGGTTGACTGACATTTAAATTACAATAAAAGGGGGTTTTCTTTAAGTCTTATTAAACCTTGCTAAGATTATCATTTTTGAAATTCAAATATACTGTCAGGAAGTTAATTTCCTGAAAATTTGTAAATGCCATGACGCAAACTTGATGTGCAATGATTTAATTTTCAGAATTGCACATTTGTGCAAGTGTGGAAGCCACCATCACGATTGCAGTGGGATGAAATCAATTCGAAACACCACAAAAGACGCCTATAATCATAAAATATTGTTTTGAGTCAACAAATTGAATAGAATTATTATTCAATGTAGCAAATTTATTTTAAGACAGCTTGTTTGAACGAATCGGCGAGAAAAACATTAAAATCGACCTTGATGCGATATTCATCTTTATCCCTCCATATTAATATTGTCCACTTGTTTGCACTTGAAAATGTCTATCTGAATAGACTGCAGTAGACGGCGCCTAAGCGTAAGAAGCAGCGCCTTTAATATCGAGATGAAAAGATAAACCGCAAGAAGCTAATAGGGAAATTACATTCTGAAATTGCATCTACAACATGGTGATGATTCTTCGTGCCTTTCATTGAACTCATCGTAATTAAAGTAAACATTTGAAATGAAATGAGCATGTTAAATACTTTAGCAAATAGCGAAATAATAACTTTGGCTAATGAATTCACCAAAGATTGGCTACTGAAGACGTTCATTAAAACTACTTACGTTGGCTTAATTCTGAGTGTGCTCTGGATGAAATCGATCGCCATCGGTGAGACATCTTCAAACAGCTCTTCGGGAAATGTGAGCGCACATTTTGATATGTTTAAGAAAGTCTCCTGTTTGGTGTCGCCGCCGAACGGACTGCAACCAGTCAACAGCACATAGACCAGAACGCCCACCGACCAGATGTCGGTCTTCAGTGAGAGTGGTTCATATTGGAGTACTTCGGGTGCCACGTAATCGGTGGTGCCGAGGATCTCGCGCACCGGTACGCCTTCTTCAACCAGACGGGAAATTCCAAAGTCGCAGAGTTTTAAGCCATCTAAGAAAATAGACGAATTCATTAATATCAAACGTTTCACGCAGATGACAAAGGTGCGAGTGCAGAGTGATGGTTGGATGTTTTACCTTCAACATTATTGCCAGCTAGTAAGATGTTCTGCGGCTTTAGATCCAAATGGGCGATGCGTCTCTTGTGGAGATGCTGGAGGGCCTTTAATACTTCACGCATGCATGTGCGTGTTTGGCTCTCCGTTAGTGCCATGTCATCGTCTAAAAGAGCTTGTAATTCACCACCGGAAGCCCTAAAATGAATTTTAATATTTAAAAAATTGTGTTTGATTTTTTTGTGTTTTGCAAATTTCATCAATCCGTTAGCATAAAGCGTCTAGAGTTACGTCATTTGTTCAGTCTAAGCAACAGGCCAACCTCACAAAAGTAACTGAAAACCATTATGATAATATGTGGGGCACATTCTCGGATTCTCTTGCCAAGAATTGTGTCACATAACAGCACAAGTTAACATAAACTCGCCGCATAAGGTTTCATCTGCACTAAATTGCACTGAACGGTTGCGCTCGCGCTTCTCTACATAAAAACCAAACAAATCGCTGCAACTAACGTCTAATCACGTACTGAAAGTAAAAGTACAAAGAAAAAACAACTCACATTTCCAAGATTAGCACTGTTTCGGTTTTGGTTTCATGCACTGAATGCAGTTTGACAATGTGTTTGGAGTCGCAAAGCAACAGCACTGCAATCTCATGGCCAATATCCTTTGCTGAGCATTGGGCGCGTCGTCGGCGTCGCAGGAACTTTGCGGCAAATGGGACGCCCGTCGTTTTGTGGACAGCACGACGCACTGCTGCGAATTTTCCTCTGTAATCATAAAACAAACAAACAAACGTTAGTTTAAGGTTTTCATGTGTAGCAACGTTAAATAAACATTGAAGCTATGTCGGGCGTCGAAAACATCATGTTAATGTGCATCAGTTTTGTCTCTGTGATTTCCCTGGGGAGATGTCAGTTAGAAATGGTGCATTCGAAATAGTCAAATAGTGAGGAGAGATCGGGAAGGGGCGGTCGTTGGTGGGTCGTCTCGTCTCTGAACTGGTGTTTTGTTATAATATTCAAGCGGAAGGAAATGTCGTTGCGTAAGAGAGCTACAGCAACAAAGAAAATGATAATAGCAACACAAAGACTTAAATACAATGGGTTAAATTCTCCCATAGAATTATCATTTGCATGCAGCTTGCCTTGCTGCGTACGCGAGAATGCGCGCAGAGATGGTGATGAGACGCGGAATTGCGTTGAATGCATTCGCAGCAGGCCTTTTACATTAATTGGGATGTACAAAAATGCTTTTTTCAATAATGGAAGGGGGAAATGGACTTTTTTGATCGTTTCTTTGCTGTACCCAATGGAATTACATTTATAATTTGGTGAGAAGAGGAAGCTGACACAAAACAATTAAGATAAGTGGCTGAAACTTTCATCGCGATATGGAAATTATAAACAGTGTATGAGAAATATTATAGATTTTATTTTAGAAACAACATTTCAATAATTTTTGTTTGCCAATAGTGAACATTCATTGACTGAAGAATTACAACAATATAGTAAACTTAAGAAAAGGGTAAAAGCTAAGAAATGGAACGGCGGCTTTAATAAACTTTAACCAGGGAATCCTGAGTTATTTAACAGTAATTTATCGAAATGATGGAGTGATCCATTAGAGATTATTATTTATGTATAATGCTCGTCGCCTTTGCGCATTCAGTCTTTGACAGATGACTGAAAAAGGTCCACAAGTTATTGATCTTTCTAAATCAATGTCATTCCGATGTAATTTAATTGTCATTTATACTGACAATTATAAATAATTCAATAAATTGGAAGAATAGGAAAATTTAGTAGTACCATCCATGTTAAAGGGAAATAAATAATCACGAAAGTCTATGCAAAAACGTATTTAAATGAAATGCAAATAACTGTCTGTTAATCTTTATCCAAAGGCCTATTAATTCGACCCTTAATGCGATAAACACTGGAGACTTAACGCACTTACTGACTTAACGGATTGCTACATGGGGCCGACATGGAGCAAACACTTTACATTTAATTAAAACGAACGTGGTTGGCGTATGGCGACTGGCATGGTCACTGGCCACTGGTCAGGTCCGCTCGTTTATAAGCTATAAAGGCAATCAATGCGTTCTCATTTGAATAAGTAATAACGATTTAGTTCAATTACATTTATCTTAATTTGGATTACAAGGAAATTTTCAGATACACACAATTTACAATGAACTATCATTGAGAATGCTCTTCATTTGTCTGGAAATGCACGGTGAAAATGGAGTGGACGGCTAGCAAAGGCGTGTGTATTTGCAATATATTACAAAGCCTTTAAGGAAAGTAGATTAACCAGTCCACAGTCATGGTTGTCTGTCCAAAGTTGAAATAGCTAAATGTTCTGCATTGCATTTAGCATGTCGACAATTGTTTTGATAGTTTGGTCTTCAACGTGTTTGTACTACACGACGAATTTAAAAGAAAACGAAAATGAGTAGTAGAGAGCAGACACAATGGAATGCCATCTCATTGACGTGGTCACTGTTTGTTGGTGTTTTGCATTTTTTCTAAAAATTCTCCCAACCGTCAATTAAATTCGCCTTGTCATAACTCATAACTCAGAAGTGTCGTGTGTGTATGTGACGTGGTTGAGTTGTACTCATATTAAGCAAGCACTTGAAGATATACCATGAAGAAGGTAGGCAAGTAATTGCAAAGAAATTAAAGACACTCATAGAGTATATGGAGCTTGTTAAGCCAAGAGTGAACAAGTGCAGCAAGTAAAATAATATAATAATATAATTATAACAACAAACGACACTAAAGTCTAAGCAAAATTAAATAAAACCAGTACAAGAGAAGCTTAATCGCGGTGAACCGAACAAAAAAATGGGAACACGCGACATCCAACGCACTTTTTTCCAGTGCACACAGCAAAATTGTTTTATTGGCTTGGCATTAATTAATTATTATTTTTTTTTTTTAGTTGATTAAGTTGATTTTGCTCGATTTGGCTTGATTGACTTGCTGCCGGTTTGTGGTTTCATGATGAATTCGGCGAGATTTGACAGGACTCTGCTTTTACAAGTACATTTTTCGTTTTTTTTTTCATTTAACACGCACACAAGCTCATGCCAATTGCACAAGAGATGAGACGATTTAAGAGGTTGACCTGCTGAATTTAAAAATCACCACGCACTTAATTATTCAGTTTCTTTTCATACAATTTATTTTCGTAAATTTGGCTGATCTTGATTGGGTTGACACTTGCAGATCAACAAATCATGTAATCGCGCCTTATTGGCCTGACACTTTGTTCAACCTTTATGATTGAACATAAGCTTTCAAAATTGAGACATATTAATTGATATGTTACATACGCAAAAATGGGTGAGAAATAAAATAAAATGTTTTTTTCAATTAAATGAACGCAAATATGTTACTATAGTAAAAACTAAAACATAATAAAATGTTGAATGAAGTCTTCCAAGGAAGAAAAGCAATAAATCAGAATAAAAGACATTCTTAATCGGTTACTCACAACTTAGTTCAATAACTTGTATTGTCAACATTAATAAAAGATTTCTTTCCAAGACATTAGTCATTTGCGGCGGAGCATTTGACGATCGCTAGCTGCACAATTTTAATTAAAAATAAACAAACAAGCTATAAAATATATATAAAGCACGTATGCAACACAGGACGGATGGTCGCCAGCCAAAAGGCCGCCACTAATCACACGCAAGGTTCGTCAAGAATGCTGAACATTCTTCACGTTAAACATATTTATTGCGCAAGCTATCGCCACGTAAAATATGGTTAAAAAAAAATACAACAATGAACAGAAAACTCAAAACAAAAAGCGATGAGCTCATCATTAATAATCCAAATAATCAAGATGCTGTATATCCAAGCCGATTGCACGCGAATCGTCGTACGTATAAACGGCCGAGCCACCACAACTACACACTTAAGCATTTATAATTATCGCCAAGTTAAGAAGTTTAGGTCAAGTGCATTGTGCAGTGTTCATTCCAATTGGCAGTGACTCTCGGGAAATAATTCGTAAAACAATAACAATGTAGTTATAATGAAATCATATCGAATAAATTCATGAAATTTGAACGCTCATGCACATTTCGAGGCGAAGAGGTTTAATTGCCTGCAACGAGCAAGACAAGCAAAAGATGTAGACATAGTAACGTAACGTAACGCTCAACAAACACACAGCAGAGACAGGAATTTGAATAATTTTTAAGTTAAATATCAAATAAAACACGCAGCCAAGCAGAACGGTTGTTGATTGTGCATCAAGTGGACGAGGAGGATATTCTGTGAGAATTTAATCACAATACAAAAACCCTTATAATGTTCTAAGGCCTTTTTCCAATTCTTCATTTTGAGTTTTTTATCGTCGTGGCTGTGTAATTTGCAGGCTTCACTGCACCCGCGATTCACTGTATCCAGCTGCCGTTCATCTTTCATAACAACAGCATAATATTATTATGATGAGCAAAATAAAAAAAAAAACATAGCAAATATGCAAACGGACCGATACCGCATCCCAAACTAGATTCAACAGAGATCAATGCTGTCGTGTTGCCGTTGCGCTTGAATTGATTAGGTAGTGATGCATGCGTGGAGAAAACTGCATGCACATTTTGTAGAGCCATCCAAACGACCTTGTTGCTTTTTTGCTTCTCAACACTCAACAGTCAACACAATCGCTGTCTTCCTCCTGTCCGTTGGCATTCAATTGTGTCCATTATAAAAATGTTTATTTATTTGTAACGCCCAACGGAGAGAAACATAAATTCTCACTCACAACGTTTCCATTATGAAAGTAAAGACGATCTGTGGATGAATCATCTGGAGACGGTCAGTCAGCGAAACGAGAAATTCCTTCATGTCATAGAAGGCAATTATTACTACCCATGGCATGCAGAACGTCAACAATGTGTAGATAGATTATTATAATTTAATCCGATAGTTTTTGCTGCTAACAGATGCTATTAGGATAATTCTTGAACCGATGCGATTCGTTGCACCTGTTGCACTTTTGGCCGGACATTACAATACTGAATCTTAGAGAAATAGAACTAATATTACAGTGTCAGTATCGCTTGCGAGGTAACAAGTAACAACTCATTTCTAAAAGGTCAACACACGCAATCCCATACGGAAATTGAATAGCTAGCCAAGAAACACATTACAAATAAGATAAACATCAAGACAACAGCGCCACATTGAAAATTCACCATCTAATCCGACAACACATTCTGTATTAAACGCGTATCATCTGAGATCACACTCCCACACAATTTGTGTTTGATGCCATCACGAAATTCACTCATTCCATTCAGTTCCATCTTATCAATGTGAGAAATCGTTATGGAAATGCAAATGCCTAACTGTATGTGCATGGTCTATTTCTGTAAGAAGTTGCAGGAATCAAGCGGCAATGTTGGAGATTTCGTCATAATTCTTCGATTCTCATAAAACTTTCAGTTCAGCGACACTTTATTTCACGCGTGAGTTGTCCGTCGTCTGTCACATAGTCGGTAAAGTCTTTCAACTATAGTAATTGAAGCTGGGCGATGAAAAATATGCAACCGTTTTGAGTTGTTGCCGCAGTTACAACAATAAATTCGAGACTTCGTACGATGACGCCACGGCCAAGGCACTGACATCCAGTTGGACACGGTAGTTAGACATTAAAGACGGCGCAACTGAGGCGGTGAAATTCTCTACGATTCGGGAATCGGGGAAGACAACTGGCGACATTAAATTGACGCGGACCACGAACTACAAGTATGCGGCAACAAATCTCATAAAGCTTGTAGTAGGGGGCCGGGCACGGGTTACTGAACCTCTGACGCCAAATGCTGTTATCCAATCTTGAGACTTAACTTACAGTTATGTAAGCGCTATGAAAATTATTTTTCGCAAGCCAAAATCGGTGTCAACTTCCTGTATTAAACTAATTAATACCAGTGTTTACAGTTGCCAATTCACACTGATTACATAATTTTTTTTTAAAACAATAATAATTATAATGTTTTCCATAATGAAAGAAAGAATTAACTATTAACGATTACAGCTTCTTTGCATTGAGAAAGTCGTAAAGTAAATGCACACATATGAGTATACAAACACATGGAGTCATGCTCTCACGACTCATTGTTGTGGAATCTTGCACAGCATTCCGACACTTTAATTGGTCTGAAAAATGTTGATGTGAAGGCTGGTGTTCCTCGATTTCTGACGGATCCTCCTGGGCAGCAATTTAGTAGCTGTCATTTTCACTATTACTCCTCGTCCCACACACCAGTTAACATAATTCATTTCGCACGAAATTCAATTTCATATTGGAATGAATAACGACAGGGCTGTTCCCTTTTTGAGTTTTCATGCCTCCAGTTGGGTTGAAATTCAAATCGAAATCATCATTCCTCAACGCGCAGTCCGCCTCCCTTTTCTCTCTAACTTATTCATAACTTTTTTTTCCTTCGCCGCTTCTATATGTTGATCGTCAACATCTTGACGGCTAATTTTAGAATAAATAAACTGATGCATTCTTTACCCGAAGACGATGAAAGCCATCTTCCAAGATTACTTATATTTAAACTGCCGACATATTATCCGCTATATGCATGCGTTTGTGGCGATATCAACCAAACGAATTTTTGTTTTATTACGATAAATATTGCCAAGAAGAATGTTAAAATAAAAAAATGGTTCGGCATGGCAATTCAAATTAACGCCGCCTCACTCAACCATTTGCCAAATTCAGGATGTGATGTGTCTCGCATGCCATTGTCTGTGCAAATGTGCGCTCTGCGATGCACCCAAAACTCACCCGAATGGAATTTGTTCTTGAACTTCAATCATGGACATTCCACCAAAATGTGACGGAGCGAAAATGCTTGCACAACAGAATAAACAGCCGCGGCTGCACATGCGCGTGCACAACGCCACGTCTGACAGACCTTTTGTCGCATTTTTGCGCGCCTTTTCCTATAATTAAATTGCTCAAAATAATAATAACCTCATTCGAGAATCTTCTCGTGAAATAAACACGGCAGCACGACGGCGCTGATGCTGCACCAAAAGAACGTGGTATTCCAACCAATTTACATATATAGCAGCGACATATTTAGCCAAGTGCCCGATTTGAAGTGATCTTAATTTAAAATTATCCCGATCACGCATCAGTCGTCTTCCCCTGCTGTCCCGTAAATCCTAGCTAGCTTCCACTTCTTAGCCATCGTCGAAGTCTTTCTGCTCTGCTGAAATGATGGGATGTGATGCGAAATTCCACGGCACAACAGGCAGCTTTGGTGTGACCCGCTCTCAGACGGACAAATAATGCCGCTATCGAGTAAAGTGCGAGTGCATTCATCTTCCCTTTGCGACTGAGCCAAGCCTGATGATGGTGGCACTTACATTCGACACATACTGAGCCACACACAAATCACAATCCTCTCTCTCCAAACATATGTACAGCCTATATTCGCCGGCGCGGCGCAGCTATTTCATTGCGATTGGCTTCCCCAAAGCTTTTCTAGGTATTTATATCCTAAAATTAAGTGGCAGTGGAATTTAATTGCTATCTTAATTCTAATTCCAATTCTAATTATACCGGTAAATGTCTTATTTTAATTCCATTGCGGCGAATATGTGTGCGCGAACAGTGACACAACAGCAAATCGCGAGCGGCCTGACGCGACGGCCAGTGGACGCAATCCGAAGGAATGCGCCGTACGGATGAGAAATTATTGTGAATTAAAGAGATTTTGACGCGTTCTTCTTATATGTTAAGTTGTAGTTCTTCATCGTCCAAATATACAAAATAACTTCTATAAATAAAAACGCGGTGCCGCTTGCATTAGGAGCATTTCTAGTGGTATTTTTAGGGTCGCGCGCTGCATTTTTCCTGATCTCAATACGGATTGGTGGCGTCCATCCTAAATTCAAGAAGCGATACAAACATGGCGCGAATGCGGAGATTATTTTTAAAACAGACAACGCATCCATGAGTACTTATCGAAATAGGCTCGTACGCTGAATGTGGAATAACATTTTAAGACTTGACTTGATAGAGAGAATAGCCTGGTTGATGAGGAATGTGGCAAAGCGGATACGGAAAGAAGCATCTGCCAATTGAAATGTACTCTATAATCTTACAATGCGTAATTGAAATTAGAACTGAATTGTTGGGATTTTAATTGATCCATAAGATGCAACATCCTTAATTTTACAGCACTTGAGTATTTCCTTTCTTCTTTGAGTCTGTTATTACAAAACACTTGATTTCATCGCAATGAATCTCTTGAGCTGTGAACAGCGAATAAGGAAGATGCAACAAAGAATTTAAGAAAAGCTTAGTCGTATTTTGAAATTGCTATGGTTTCAATTTGGGTTTGTTTCCTTGCGGACGTTTGTTTCGATCGTCCAGTTGCACATTATCCCGTCGACTTAAGCCCCCATACACATCGTTAATCTTGTAATTTGTTAGAAGATGAGCAGGAGAAAAGATCATATCGTCATCGTCAATGTCTCATTGCACCGCCGCGCCAGTCTATGCTGCGCAGAGACGCGGAAAAGAACGCGGCGCGACGTTTTTACCAGATGAATCAAGGCAATAAATTGATGAAGATGTGAATTGTGTAAGCGCGAGCGGCGGCAGTGGCGGTGAGTCACTTGAAGTGGCGCGGTGATTATATACAATTTTCACGCAAAACGAAGAAAAGGCTGCACGAGGAAAATATGTATTTGGCGCCAACATTTTATTAACATTTTCTTTGCGGATTTTCTCGCACTTAAATAGTTGTAGAGACACCGTGAGGTGGGGGGCTTTTCTTTTTCAATTCACGTCCTCTACTCACTTTGCGCGGCTCAACTGGCATTTTCACGCAGTATAATTGCAGAAGGAATTCGTAAACATCGAGTGATTAATCGCTGGGTGACAAAGTCATGGTACTGTAAAGACACATCGCCGAATGCAAAGACCTGGGAGACAGTTTCAATGGGTGGCACCATTTATGGTAATTTAGTTTTGGGATATTTATCAATGAAGAGTGTGGGTGGTTATGAAAAATACTGAAATAATATACTTTGTCCATAGTTTGGGCTTTTGTGAAATGGTGCACCGGCAGACAAGTCGAAGCCCTGTTTTTTGATAAATGATGACATTTCCTTTTATTATTAATCACATGCTCATTAGTTTAATTTTAATAAGACGCGGTCACCCTTTGCCATAAAAAATAATTGTGAACAGAAATTCGAGGACGTAACATAGGAATGACGTGTGGAATTTCACGAATTTATCAAAAGATGTAATGCAGAATTGAGCAAGAAAAAGTAATTTTAAGCGACGCAACGACTGGCCACAATTGTAAGTGTCAATATGATTTAGCACCCTGAAACTGCGATTTCTGGTGCGATAACAAGTACACCACAATCGCTCCACACACTCCACACACTCCACCCGCACAAGCGAGAATGTCCATATAATTCATTAAACTTCAATTAAACGCTACACGCACGCAATTTAAGTCAAAACTTAAGAAATTGCTGGCCATAAATCTACACGGAACTGTCATGTTCACGCAACCAAAATTCCACAAAAATTTGTGCAACGATACAACAACTTTGCGCGGAATGTGGCTGTTTTGTCGTCGTCTTTTTCTTGTTGTTGTTGTTGTTGTTATCGTGT
This sequence comes from Sylvicola fuscatus, assembly GCA_026546915.1. Lineage (NCBI taxonomy): Eukaryota > Metazoa > Arthropoda > Insecta > Diptera > Anisopodidae > Sylvicola > Sylvicola fuscatus. Next base: position 27,103 of record JANSTS010006742.1, read on the forward strand.
GCATTTGTATAAATCG
>JANSTS010006742.1:30421-42126 GCA_026546915.1 Sylvicola fuscatus
GGTGATTATTTTGGCGATTTCAACAGAAACAATCAAATATTTTCAAAATAAACATTTTATTATGCTGCCGCTGCAGACGAAGAATGCCGCTGGGAATAAAATGCCCAATTGCCAATAAACAATTGCAGGTCGAGCGTATGTTTTATTTTCGGTGAGCAACATTGGCAAGAGATTGCGCGATACAATTAATGTTGAGCAATTAGAGAAACTAAACATGCGAGAATAAACGAAAAGTCCAAAAATGTTGTTGAGGTAACAAAACAGAAATCACCAGCAATAATATTCAAATTATGTATAATTTTGAGCTTCTTGAGCATCCAGCGCATGCGTGCGAGCTTTGGCTGCGTGGGTCTTGTCGTCCTTCTCATATGTGGTTAAGCAATTTTTGCGATTTTTATTTTCACTGCATTCATTAACGTTTTATGCCTTTTTACCTTTTTAAGGTGAGGTTACACGACAACATACAATCTTTTAATATAAAAACAATAACATATAATAATGCAAAAATCCAAGATGTTATGCAAACTCGCAAAGAAAAGAAGAACAAGTCTACGCGTTTATTAAAGTTATTTTTAATTTTAGGTCGCAAAAACGACGCTGCAAAATGTTTTGAAAGCTCTTTGCTACGAAACTGGTTAGCTGCCTTTTGCCAATATTCAGGTAGTGACTAAGAAGATTGCAATTTACCAGCAGACGGATGAAAGATTAAACAATAAATAACAATATTAAAGAAGTTTTGACCTTAACTCCTTAATTTACGGCCTTTTCTTTAAGGCGGCAATTTCTTGAGCCGGGGGCCAACAGCATATTCGGCTGTTGTCATTTTAATTTCGAATTAATAAACATTGGTATTGCGACGCCATAAATTTTGGATGCATTTTTTAAAAATATTATTTTTTCCAAAGGTCCAGTTTATCTGGCAGCTTAAAGCAACACAGGAGCCAAACATTCCATTTGGATTTCCATTAAACTAGGGCAGTCGAAGACGATAAAACAAACAGCGGGCAGGACACCGGCATGCATTGCGTGATTACAAAACGTGATGACAAAACACATTCTCCACTGGACTTAAAATGTTCGTGGTCGCCATCCGAAATTGAGTTCATACACATTATACTCCAACGTAATGGCACGGACAACAACGAAAAAAAAACTCACACTCGACGCAGCCACAACCCAAAAGAAAAACCCGCCAGCAAGAAGAATTCATTTGGAAGGGACAGTCCAGGAACGAAAAAATGCGCACGCCTAACCAAAACTCGTACATAGCATACCATGTGTCTCAAGAAGTCCGAAAATTTATTGAAACGCATAAATTTTGAACTTTCTCTTTTGCCGGCTGACGCTCACACCAAATGATCACGCATGGAAACGTTCCAAATCCAAACGACACTCTACGTGAAGAGATAACGCGAAACAAATTGGAGGCTGTAAATGAACTGACCAATCATTAGCCCAACACTAATGATCTGATTTTCTGCGGTCGCAGACTTTTCAGAGTGGCATTGAGTTTTCAATTATTACCCGACATCTCAATTTCAAAATTGAATTACAGTTTGCACTTGTGCTAAAAATAGTGAAATGTTCTAAAAATATTTTCGGACAACAAGCCTCAATGAGTCAAAATTGATCAGCGATCCGCAGAACAACGCTAAATGTTTATGTTTGTGGCACATAAGCTCAATCAACTGGCGCATCATCAATTTGGCGGAGTCAATTAGGAGGAGCTCTTTCATTGTTTTTGATTTCTGGGAGTAAAAGTGAATTCTATGATTAACTGCAAGGGAAACACTTTATGACGTGTTATGGTTTCAGACCGACGAACTTGCCAAGCGCCAAGAAGCAATATTTTAAGAAGAGGCTGGCGCCATGCCAAAAACCAATCAAATGCCTGGATATTGCTACTGAAGTCTTGTCATAAATAAAGTGTATTGGTAATTTTGAATTGAGTATTGCTAATTTGTTTATTATGGGAAATGGGGAATGAGGAATGGTCTTTGATACAGTCGGTGGAGAATCTGAAGAGATTTTTGAACTTATAGCTACCGTTTATCTACATGTTGAGAACGTGTTAATCTTATGACACATATTACCAGCGAAAATCCATGATAACAACGTGCATTGTGGCGGTGATAACTGCATTCAAAATCGTGTGCCAAATAAACAAATCCCAGTAATAAATTCCATTCGTATCTAGATCAAATAAAATAGACCACCACCTCACCTCAACCATATGTTTCTTAACTTAATTGCAAGGCGGCATCAAAGCAATACGTTGAAACACCTCTTAAATCAATTCACGCGTTGAGATAAACAAAACTTAATTTTGATGGGCAGGCAGCGCGCCGTAAAAAATAATTTGATTCATTGGCTTTTGCAAGCGTCATCCAAGAATGCGCGGATTTATATTCTGGCTTCCGAGACTGGATGTCTGTGTAGTAAACAGACAATTTCCTTGGGAAATTCTCAATCAACAAGTGGTTGCCACGATGATTTGTGCTTTCGGGAAGCTCTTCAGCTTAAAATGAATGGCTTATTAACAAAGTCGACGAGAATTAACATGTTCCAATGTTGTTGTGTATGCAAATATTCGCGAGTTACGACACATCTTAAGAATCGCAGCGGTTTTGTAAGAATTATTAATGTTCGACTATTGTGTGGCTTTGAATTTGCGATTGGGACTGAAGCGCTGCGGTGGCGGCACTGCAAGATTGTATTCGAATGGTAGTTTCATGTGATTTTTATGCATTAATAGCACATGAATTGGATGGAACTGTAAGTTCATCGGCGATTAAAATAAAGAACCGTAAGTTTTCGTCCATGTGGAACGTTGTGTGTGTGTGTGTGTGTTGTGTAATTTAGCGACATACGAAAAGAACTTGGCGAAGATTTCAATTCTTATAACATTTATAACGTATTTCGTAAGACGTTGTACGAATGCGCACTTCCCGGTTGTGTCGTGTCTAAGTTTCGTTCTCAAGCAACTTTATGGAGGTTCGCATTTTGTTCTTTGACTTCCAAGTAAAATAAAAGCACATTTCAAAATACCATGGGAAGCTAGAGTCAGTCCATTGCGTGCTTAACATATCAACAGGTTACCAACCGTACAATATGCATATGCGTGTAAGATTTATAGTTCTTTCTGAATTGATTCTATCAAAAAGATTGTGTAATTATCAAAGAAATTTGGACTCGCGGATAGTTTTAATTGCATATCCAAATCAATGCCGTAGAAGACAAAGCGCTCGCGAGAATGCATAGATCATTGAGAATTTCCAGCACAAATACCACATAGAAGCCGCGTTTTAATATATCAAATCGACGATGCCACTGATGACCGTCATTACAATCATCACCACTTGATGAATGTTAAAGATTGTTCCGCATGTTTTGCGCTGAGTAAACTGAGCGCACATTCGAATACATTAATAGCAAGAAGCGTTTATTAGAGGCTTGCTGAATGGTGGTGAGAAGGAAAATGGCGAGATGCGGATGACCTAGACCTCGAGCACAAATGTCTTGCAGCACATAAATTATACTTTATAAAATATATTCACATACGCGGCTCTCGCATATGTTTCAAATCCAGTCTACTGACACCAGCAGATGGCGATGGGCTGGGAGGCAGCCGGCAATGGAAGACGCGCGTTTTCTCATTCCTCATCATATGCTCGTACCACCGCAAAAGCTGGCGTAAAATCGCAGCGAAAAAAAGAGCATAACATCAACCAGAAGACATCGCGCGTTCGTGAAATTGTGAAGGTATATTAGAAGCAGCGCATCGAGTAAAAGACTGACAGCGGCCCAAGAGGCTTATGCCACGGGCACTCTGCGCAGACTGATAGAGGAGAGTGAAAATGGCGCACATCTTATGTATAGAAATAACATTAATATTAAATGCCTATCGGTAGAGATTGGAGACTGGCGGCATCATATGGATTGCTACAACACATGACGAGATATGAGTTAATATGCGCATGGTATTCGGACGGACACGACTCATGTGGCGGAGACAACGAAAGAGCTTTATAATCACACAGGAAGATAGGCGATTTGTGAACCTGGAATGTCCGTGTTTTATTTCAACTATAAAATGGTCTAAGGTTTTCAGAACTTAGAAGATTTCATGGAAAGTAAATTGAACTGGAAAATTATAATTATAAAAGCACAATGGACGTAAGAAATAACGAAAAAATCTAATTTTTTAGTTGCTATGATTTTTAGATTCATTGCATTTTGTTGCAATTAGCGGTTTTGAGATGCCTAATAGAGAAATATCTTTTAAATTATTTATGCTCAACTTACACTAACAGCAATTAGTGAAAACATAAGACTTAAAAAAAAATTTAAACGAATCTAGACTGTACAAATTAGCATCTCTTTAAATTCTTTTCATTATTTAGTAAATTTACGTAGTTATGTATAATCATTTTCTTTCAACACGATCGTCCTAACCAGATTACGCAAAGTGCCAGCTCATCCCAGTTAAGGGCTCTCGCTGCTTTGTTATTTGAAACGTCAGCATCAACAATTTCCTATGCTTCAAATTATCTCGTTAAAGTCGGAGCTTCTGACCATCAAAATCTTTTGCACCTCATGGGTGGCCACACGCCTCACAAAATCATTTTGATGAGGATACATAACAAGCCGGCTGAATACATTATGGTTGATACTTTATGAAAATGGAAAGGTACAATGGAAAGAGGACAAGAACGTTCTCAGTGGAGTGCTTACTGAAGCAGAATAACTTGCTTGTAGGCTTTTAGTTTGTATAAACGCAACATACAGACATATTGTGCGAGCAAATCTTTGCAATACCAAGAAGCATGGAAGTAAGAGTTTGCCGCATGTACAAAGAAGCACCTGAAGAGCTTGTTGAAACAGATGATGAAAAATGGTTTGTTATTTTTTCCTAGTTGATTCGCACACGGCACAACAGCAGATCATCAGGCATCGTGCACACAGTACACATATCATATCTATCTGACGGCGTGTTTCGTCCTAGCCACTTATGATGCGCGCGCAGCGCATGTGAGGCTGCAATGCGGCGCGGCGCTGAGCTTCTACTTCTGCGGTCAAAGTACTATGAACTTTGCAGAATGTTTCCTTGCAGAGTGGTGGCGGTGATGCTTGATTGTGCTTTTACCTTGTTATTTGCCTCGCTTTCAAAATCTTCACTGCTGGATTCTTAGCTGTTGTCTTTTTTAAAAGCAATAATGCTGTTACTGCTTGTACAATGTACTCGTACATTCGTTCTTCTTGGTATGTTTTATTCATTGGAGATTTTTTTGATTTTTTTACAACAAGCGTTACTTTTTGAAGATGTACGAAGGTTTTTTCTTCTCCTGCTGTATGCAAAGAGACAACACGATTGGAGTGTAGCTGCAAGGTGCGCAGAAAAATGAAGAACGTGATCGTGTTCCACTTGAACATTTTCTGATCGATTAATTTGATGAATTTCGTACGACGCGACGAGTAAATTTTCTTCCCAATTATTGATTATATTAAAATGAAAAATCAGTCGGCAAGGAAAATGATCAAAATTGTTCTTCTTCGCTCTTGACTCATGATGGACATTAACATTTAAGAGTAATTACATACCTGCAACGCTTGTGCTTGCATGCCATTGGATCATTTTTAACGTCTGATAACAGTAGAAAAGTACTTTGATTAAGACATCAATGTCAATTAGTCGTTTGCAGTAGTAATTTCGTATGAAAGTATGAGCCCCATTAACGGATAATTGTGCACAGCAGAAGAGCTGGGGAGGTCATTACATCCATCCCAAGATGAGAGATGTACATGTGTTCTCCGCATAGAAGAGACGTGACAAACATAAATATTCTGACGAGGCTCAGTTGTGGACAGAATGGATAAATATAAGCGCACAATCATGTGGACTCCCACTGAGCATGGCATTTGTTTACAATGTTATTAACACTCCTTCCAGTGCGATGAGATGTGAGCACGAAACGAAGCGCAACGCCCAAGATGCTCTACGAGCATATTCCTTTTGGAGTATCATAAATTTGACACTCATGCATTGGATAATCGACTTAACAATTACAATTTGTTGTTGTTGCCGGCTAAAAGAGTGCCAAGAAGTCTAACTATCATATTCATGAGAACCTTTCTTGGATGTACTCGTCCAGCACACATGATCAACTGGATGTTTATGGGTTATTCTGAGTATGCAACAGCATAGCAGTTGTGTTGAGTTCTCACGGTGATATTTAATGGTGATGTCATTATGTTGTAAAAGTCGGAGCATTTCACCAGGTGATAGTAATAACACGAATTACCTTGTATGTCTTACTCTTTGTAGTTCCTGTTTCGAAATCGCATGTTCATGTTCTCTAAAGTCCACATCTTTAAATTAGATACAAACGAATGTCAAGGCAATTTGTTATTAGAACCAATTCAGAACTATTAAAACAGTTTCTTTCATTGATTGATAATTAGTATATTCTAATAATTAAAAAAGAATAAAAGTAACTGTTTGTGTGTGCCCAAATAAAAAATCTTGCGCTCATCCGTTTGCTCATCAATGGTAAGTGTTTCTTAATGAAACAGTTAATAGCATTCCGTTTTCGTAACCCATAATACGCGCATATTCCGATTAATTAATATTCCTTTGTGGCGTTGTCCGCTTGCAGTGTCTTAATGGAGTCGACTACCGTCCGTCGCGTCTTTCGTCGCGTTTCGGTACTCATAAGTTATATCGCGTATTGGTAATATGTCGACTTTACAATGACGCAGAGGAAATAACAATCAAAACTAAACAATTTTCTTTAATAAAATTCAATCCATCAAATCGACATTATTCGTTTTATTGGTGTTTTCATTTAATAATATTGTAGATTTTTATTACCGACAAACTAGCAGACATAAAAGTAGTCAATTAAAGACGCGTTTAATTGAAAGTGTGAATTCAATGGATGAATATTCTAATGTAGTTGGATGCTAGAATTTGCTGGCCATAGATTGGGGGAACCAACCATAACTGGTATCTAACCAGTTCTAGTATTGTATTAACTGAATTATAGAACTGTCGGAATGGTTGCGGGAGGCTATCGACAACAAACCAATTGCACAATAGCAGCTTCGTTTTATTTTTTTTATTATTATTGATTCTAATTCCCCTTTGCCTTCTTTCATTGTTGACAATGAATTGATTTGCTATTGGTCGGACAAAATTTTGAACCAGAAGAGTTTTGATAGAAGCAGCAACGACGACAAAAAGAAAAGTAGCAGGAAACTCTCAGCGGAAGTGATGTTTCGTTGTGTAAAACATGCATATTTAAGAGATCAAACAAAGAATTCGCAAAAGCGGACAATGATTAATTACAATTTTTATTTTGCGGCATTCCGCTGTAAAATGAATGTCGTGTCATACCCGTACACTTTGGGGTTGTGGAATTCACACCTTTTTTTCGTCGTCAAGTATTTATGTTGATTTTCATCACACATTATATGGTGACGTTGGAACATGGAAAAGTCAGGCACGCAAAGGAAAGAAACAACCGACAACAACGACCAAATAATTAACCTTCACACAAGATAATTTTGAAATAAATTTTTTATCGCGTTCTGAACTCATTTAAGGCATCACGGAAAAGCAGTTCGTGCATTTTAATTATTGTTGATTTTGAGACAGCTTCACGTTTTATGTGAACTTATAAAACAAACAAAAACCACTTTTTGTACATTACTGATTACAGAATTCATTCATATTTGGTCAGATGATACTGATAAATCATAACTCATAAGGTCGATAGTAGAGCTAAGCTTATAATTGGACTGTTCAAGTGTGAGAAAACTTACTTATAACATCTGAGAAAAATGTGACAACAATGCTAACAATAAGACAATTTGATTTGATTTTGTTTCCAGAATCATTTTATTCTTACTCCGTGTCAGAATAATTACAAACCTTGATGACCTTCCTTCTTCCACAGTTCCCGCCAACAGGAATGCCAGAACAGAATAACATTTATTTAATTTGAATTTATTTTTCTTTACACTACAGTCTACACGGATTGACATAAAGTCACTGGCTGAATGATTGATCCATTAAGTATAAGATTTACGATTTATTTCGCATTTAACAAACTTAACAACATTGACAGAGAAAATGAAAGCTGCAATCAACAACAATTTTAGTAATTTAATACCATCTATGAAGGAAATCAACTTCCTTTAAAGTCTTCAAAAATTCACAGTCGTATACAATGTTGGAAAAAGAAATTTTGGCAGATGATTGCATAAGAAAATAAACGCAGGTGCATAAAAAATGGCGACAAATATAAAAAATTGACAAAGCAGGCACGTCGCGATTATTCATCAAATGCATTAGATGTTTTTCCAACCACTCTTCTTGAAGTCGTTTGACTTTTTTTCATCATGTTTCGCAATATTTCAATGCATAATTAATATTCACAGCACAAAATGCATAAATTTTAATTTAATTCAGTGGGTTCATATTCATACATACTCGTACATCAAAAATCACAAATGAACATCGTCATACCACAGATATGTTCCATTAATCAAAACATTTGTTAATATGATTTTTTGTTATGCTCACCAATGTACTTAATCGAATCAAAAGTCAAAACGGAAATCAATCAACTTGTGTGCAGATTACACAATCCATTTCACATTGTTTCAGTGCAGTTACGCGCTCATGTGAGCCATTCATTAGGACCATCGCAGAATTATTAATTCGTTATTACATATTTCATATGTATGTGAGTGCGCATTAATTAAGCGATGTGAAAATGGTGTGAGAACTGCAATACCGTTCATAACGTTCACTTATGTGAAAAACATTTAGATAAAGTAAGTGGATATATAAACGAATATCAGTCGGTGTAAATAGTGGCTTATTATGGTATCGGTTTTGTTGCGAGTTTTCCAGCTGCAAAAAATGATTTAATGAATGGAGAGGCGTGAATTATTGATGCATTAACAAACAAACGATAATTCATGATTGGCCTGTGCGCAGCATTTTGACAATTTGTTTAGCACTCAAAGTTTATGATAATTACTACTGAATTATTGTTTTGGTTTGGGGCGTAAATTGCTGGTAAAGTGTGACCTTCGACTGCAGACATGTGTCTGATTGAATAAGAAGGTAACTTAAACTCGTAACGAACATAATTGGGTGCACAAAAAATAGATATTGATAAAATACTCCAGAAAGATTGGTTTAAATGTGATTGTAAAATAATTTTCATATTTAGTTCGCTTCTTAAGGAAAACTGCATTTTCGTTATAGTCAAGCAAATATCTGCATTTGTTTGTTTGATTCAAGGACTCAAAAAAAACTATAAACTTGAATAGTTAATCCACGCAAAAAAAAACATCGCATAAAAGAATTGTGTCGCATTTTTGCCGGTGGAATTTGCCCTACCCAAAACTATAAAAGCACAATAAGCAATTAGGTGAACATTCTTCAGTGCAGAAAAGCATACAACAAAAAAACATGATTATCTACTTACTTCCTCGCCTAAGAAGATTTTAATGTTTATGAAATCCGCCTTGAGCATACACAAAATAAAAATCATCATCATCTGTAACTGCGAAGCCATATCTAGACGATTGATCGCCAGTGCGCGAATAAACGCAATGTCATCTCTAACTCTAGCCAAGACGTTCAATACCACAATAAATGTGCGGCGGCACGCTTAATTTATTAAAAATTATTTGTCCATTTTCCATTTAGTGCGGCCCACTAAATTAGCACGGCTCCATTGTTTTTAAATTATGTATAGTCGCCTGGGCGCTGGCTGCTGCGATTTTAATCCACGCAAGCTCATGATGCTTGATAGGAGGATCGCATACAACGATAAACGATCGCAACGATCTAGCCAGTCGCAAGATCGACGAGGAGTTTCTGATCGCACTCTTTGGAATTCGAAGGCGAGAGCACACGCGATTTTGGCGCCAGCTGGCTGCTTACAATTGGCGCTATGTCATTACAATTAGTTTTCTGCCTTCTCATTTTTCATGTTTCTGCCAATTAATTATGCCAGACGTTACCGTAATTTGATTTGGAGACATGTTGCCCGTGTTCGCCGTTTCATGTAACAGACATCAGTGCAGCCACGACTAACAAGGAGATGCTGTTCTCAATTATTCTGTCCAAACAATATCGATGGTTGTAGCCAAAGAAGAAAATGTTTGTTGACACGCCAAATCGGTCTACGAAAAAAACCGTAGTGGCGTAAAAATGCGGACAGTCGGAATCTTCGACTTAGAAACAGTCTAAGTAGTTAAAATAAACGATCAGTGAACGAGCGCTTGTTTGTGCACAAAATTAAACACTGTAAACTGAAAACCACACAGAATTGGCTTGGCGTCTTCAACTCCAACATTCTTTACATTTTCTTTCGATTATTTCATGATCCCTTGATTTTAGCGCTTTAATTTATTATTGTTTTAATTGTTTGGCCTTCAAGGCGTCTATGCGAATGCCGCACTAGCCACATAACTGACACATCAACCGAGCGAATTAAAAAGAGCTCTTAATGCTAAATGAGTGTAAATGTGTTTTTGGTTTTTGCTTTAAAGAAATTGAGCTGCTTGTGTACGGCCGCATTGGCGTTTTCTCGTTCTTGCCAGACAAATTTACATAGGTGATACTTTGGGAAGAGGTGGTACTCGGTGTCAGTGTGTCCAGCTGGCAGACAGTTGCATTGCATCGCCCAACAAACTACTTGTGTACTTATATACACGAAAACGAAATACAACTGTTGACTTTTCCGGATTTATTCACCATTAAATTTGCCTCTTATGACTTAATTTGCATATTCTAATGGACATAGCGCATTAAATTCACATTATACGTTTCCTGATGCTGTAGCAACTCCAGACGGCAGCAGCAAATGCACAAACGCACAAAAAACACATTGAAATTGTAAAGGTGCGTGTGTGGTCACCTCATGTTCAAGTTGTTATTAGAAGCTGGCTACAATTTTAGCCCACCAATTGCAGTGGCTGTGCACTTTGTTACTGTTTAATTTCTGTATTTTAGCATTTAAATAAACAAATGCGAATGAAATTCGCAATTCACTAGCTGCTAGCATATGATTCGCATCATTAAGAGAGAAATTAATTGGCACCATTTATTTGTTTAAGAAGTTTTCAATGTTGCCGTAAAATGCAGTTGTGCATGCCAACTCTGCAAAGCAGACTTTTGCATTTACTATGCACATATGATATTATTCCCTGTGTCAAGTATTCCAACATAATTTGCAGCGGGAAAAGAAACAACATGAAATAAGCCTAGGATTATCGTGGCCTAAGGATTTAAGAGAATTCATTTATTGTTGAAAATGTTGTGCTGTTATTGTTCAGCCAGCTTGTGATTGATTTATGCCGCACACGATAATGCCGCGATTGCATTCAAATCGCCGCTTAATTACCGGAATAGGTTGGGTCAGATTGGGCCAAGGCGGCATGATATGATGTGCATTTGAATGCATTTGCTCGGCACTAACAATGAGGGGAGGGCAAGACAATGACCATTCAAAGGCACGTTCAATACGTTATGTGAGCATGTGTGCATGTGTACGTGGTGACCTTCTATTCTTTACAGATAACTGGAGATTTATAGCCAATAATAAATTATAGGTTTAAATACGTTGTGTACTCATCATTATATACCATACAATTGATAAATATGCGATTAATAATATAAA
>JANSTS010006742.1:44129-80215 GCA_026546915.1 Sylvicola fuscatus
AAAAGTGCCAACAACCTCCAAAAACCCCAGTTTCAATAAGTGTGAGTGCAAAGTAGAAAGAGTTTAGAAGTGACATAAATATGCAAACATTCAGAGGACAATTTGCTTGTCTGAATTGGAAATATGGAATCTCGACACTTGTAAATCCCACAAAAAGGCCATCCGTCTCCATGAGCATAGTTGATCGCATTTAAGATGGCGCTGCTACAGAAACATATTCGTTAGAAACGTTTTCGATGGCTACAATTACAAACCTTGGCTGTTGTGCCTGACCTGACCACAAGGGCTTGTCTCGTGTGGTTTCCGCTCTAATCTCAAGTACATTTGTGCACAATAACGCACATCGTGCTACTTTGTCAGCTTTTATAACAACTAACAATTGATGCACGGTTAATAAACAGTTGTTCGATCGTTTGGACATGTTAAAGGTAAATTGTGGGAATCAAGAATGCATAAGCTATATGTAGCATGTCAACAAAACATTACGAAATTCGTCTCTGTTGACTTGGTTTTTTTTTTAATTTGCTTGGTAAAGTTTGTGTTATGAATTCTGCTTCTCATCATGAATTTAATTACGTTGAACTGCGCAATAATCAATTCTCATCAAAATAAGATGATAACAATACAGTTAAATCTTTATTTCAGATGGTTTTATTGATGAATAATAATAAAGAATTATTATTCATCATTCAGCTGCTACGGCGGCTAAGTTACAATAACGAATTAATCATGTCATTCACATAAATATGAAATTTCTGAATTCTTAAGATACAGAGTAACGGCACAATATCTTTACAAATTCCCTAAGCATATTCCCTTTTTTCGCCATCTTCAAACACGACGTGCACGCTTGACTTCATTTAAAGCACACACATTTTGTATTCAAGCTGAAATGAATTACTGGAATCAACTACCTGAGTCAGCTGTCTCCATTGTGTAACCACCAGCACTAACAACACGTGCTCCATAAAGTACGTGATGTTGACGAACAGCAGCTCAATGGCCAGTCAGTCACATCATCACACATTAAATGCGTATGGCTGCCACGCGGATTCAAATCGTGTACAGCAGTGTACCGCAAGTATAAGGAATAGACTCAATTCAAAAGTGGACATGTCCATGTTGAGCATGCAACGACCTCAACTCGGATACGCTCGCATACATATATTACTTATTTAGATAACAAGTGGTTGCCGTGTGGCCACACATTAGAATCAAACTAAGTGCTAGAATTTAAATAAAAACGCTGATCTAAACGAAATCGAATTACAAATTCAAATCACTCAACGGACAACACATCGAGCGCTTCATCATATAATGATCAACTGGGAATTACTCACGACTGACGGCCGCTGAACATTTTCCTCGTGCAGTAATGCACCAAAGGTACATAGAATTCGTTCTGCGCCATCAAATGTTTATATTGTGAATTATGTATAAAAAAATAAAAAATAAATGCCTGAAGACGTGCAATTGAGGTATTGTGGACTGAATTCATTATTATTACCGAATAATAAAGAATGACGACACGATGATGAAATGATCGCACCCCCAGAACATTGGATGCATACAAATAGAAATTGATTGAATGAAAATGAACATAAACAATGTTTGCGTTTATATGATTTCATCATATGTGCATTGCTTTCTTTTCACAAACATTATTCTTTCACTATTTGTACCGTATGCAGTTTAAGACTAGCGAGTAGCGATACAATGGCTCGTATACATGTGCATTAAATGTGCCGTTGATCCGTAGAGCCGCGCCAATTGAATTTCAATGATTTATATGAAAAGTGAATTAACAAACGAAGATGATTGAATTAAATCAACATGAACGAAAAAAACAAAGAGAACGACGTCAGTTATGCAACCGCGAGAATTTCTTCAGCATGCGCCTCTTATACATTGTAACGATGCACACGTTGTTGCCGTGGCGCGCAGACAACAATCTGCATGTGAGTATTGTTTCTAATTAGATTCTTGTGCATGTTCCGCGTGTATGCTGGAAGAAATATATGTATACAACTACGAATGTTATCCGTAGCTATAAATAAATCTGCACGTTTATAAGAAAACAGACGGCCTCAAAATAATTGATTTGCGCAACCACGCAGCTCCAGCTGCGGCTACGGCGACTTGTTATCCAAAGGCGGATGGATGCAAGACACGCTCATAGTCGCGCGATTCGTTTTTTACTTCTTCTTTTTTCATCACACATAGTTCATTAAAGATAATAAGCATTTCCTCCCGCCGTTCTATTTGTTCTCATTATCATACATGAATTTTGAATGTTACATCATTGCACCAGTAATTGCGGTTTAGTGGTGCCAACTGCCAGCAATTCACATCAGCTGAGACGAAAAACGGTAAAACGATGAAATTGTATGCGCAAACATATGAATAAAAACCACTTTAAATTACATTCTGAGATTACGAATTTTAAGAACGGCATATTATTTACAATTGTTATGACTTACGAGCGACAGTGACGACAGAACGGTTGAGACAGTTATTTTGAGGATCACTGCGGCCGTTATATTAAACGCTAAAGCGTGCACAAACTTGGAGCAAAATATTTCCCACACGATGGAAGTTATATAAATAGCACCTTATCTCTGATTTTTTTTTTGTCTTATGTCGGCACAATCCGTAAAGTTTGAACACAAAAAATGTTTCCCAAATATTTTAAGTTGGCAGTAAAATTAATATATTCATGGCCACGATGAAGAATATTGTAGCAAAAAATATCCGACAATAATGCAGCATAAATATACACCGTTATGCAATATATTTGCAAAGGCTTCAACACTCAAGCACAACGTTCAAAAATGCATTCAGTTCGCGGAAATATGCTAATTAATTGACACCGCTTATTAATAATTTTCGCGGTGATAACACACAGCGCATGATCTTCTAATGTTATCTGGAACATGCGCTGCCACTTGTGATATGTCTCGCTAATGTGAAAAAGATGATTTATTGATCATCGCCCTAAAGTGAAAAGTTGCAACATTTATCAAACGCTGTTTGGTTACGTGCATCAGAAGATGTAGCCATCCACCCATAATGGCTACAGAGATGAGATCGAACCAAGCATAACATTTTACATTAAACAAAAAATGGACCATTTGTAAGACTCGAAAGTAAAATTTATAGACACGAAATTGGGGCTGGAGGAGCCATTAATTTCATGTCTCACATTTCAAGTTAACTCGCGGATGGATGTTCATCGTGTTGGACGAAGATAACCCAAACAATTGATAAGATTACGAGCATGCGGTTTGATTAAAGTCTCCAACATACAACTTACATAACAATTAACGTCTTTTCATATAAACGTTAGTTTGGCGTTCGTCTGTAATTTATAACCATTTGGTTGGGGCTTAGGATTTAGGTATTAAATTAATGTTCGCCAAAGCTGAGCGCTTAGATAGCGAGACGTTTTACGTACAATAAATATCGTGCACACTAATTTAGCATGATAGTCAACGAATGGTACGACATAATATGTGGCGCACATAAACACACTCGTCTCATAAAACAGAATGATATTTAGAAGTTTAATTAAATTAGAACTCATGCAGTTGGATTCCTGCGATGAGACGTGATGACGAATGCGGCTGTTGCCAAAGCGTCTCAGCGTTTTAAGTAATGGTTCCTTAGTGACTAATGAGGTGCGATCGTGGAATTAAATTGAGTGACAGTCTGATTCATCGGCGTTAATTCGTCTATGGCGTCAGCCCTTTTGCATGTTTCTTACTTACTTACACTAAACATAGAGAATTACGAAAAACGGTGACGTACCTGCAATAAAAATACATAAATTGTTAATGTTTTGTGGTTAAATTCAACATTTCACATCAATATTTAAAGAATCAATTCGTTCCATTTAAAATATGCAAATATAAAAGTCAGGAAAAGATTTTGACATTTTAAGCATTTAAACATAAATTTCCACCTTCGCTCTTGCCAAAAAAAAAAACATTAGTCAATGTCAATCGATTCCAAAAACGTTCGATAATTTCCTCGCCAACCCCAACAAAAAAAAAACGGTATGACGATTACCCAAAGACAAAGCATAAATATCAATCCGCTATCGTTCATGTGTGGCATACGCATCACTTCACCCGACACAAAGCGGCGCATAACATTAAACAATTTCATATTGTCAAGAAACTAACAAGGTCGTTGAAGGACGTCTAAATATTTTGCGCTTTATTATGTCCGTTCACACGTTATCTTCAAGTGTAACACTACTTAAAGCCTTATACATATTTTAAAGATTTTGAGTTATTCCACGAAAGTCATTAGCGCTACCAACCGGCAAACGCGAACACAAAAGACTTCAGACAAATTAGGGCATGATTCGAAAAACTGTTATATTGAAAGAAACAGAAATCACCAAGCCATCGTGCAGCCTTGACATGGACCTTAAATGGAGAAACGAAGGAAATTTGGAGTGATGAAAATTGAACATGTCACGCTGTCTGGAATAAGTCGGAAGTGTTGGAAATATACACAATTTTTTATCTCCTCACAAATTAATGAGCGAAAAAAAAACAACACGAATTAACGTAATTAAAGCTATCAACAAGAGCCTTAATGAGTTAATATTTAATAATGTACTACAGACGTTTTTTTCCCACCGCCTAAAATTCGCACAAAATCAAGGCTACTTTTTGTTTCTCTAAGAAGAATCAGTATTCGATTACTTACAAATTGCAGGCAACATAATCCTGAGAAGATTATAGGCATATACTCTATTTTTGGTCAAGTAGACGTCAATTAGCTGACCAAAATTGGTCAGTCTGCGCGTTCATTTATTTATAAGAACATATAGAACTATACTCGATCAAAGAAATAGCAAGAATGAGGTTCAAAATACACTTTGAATTAACGACTATTGGATTGAAAGTAATGCCATGACTTGAATGGCCGCGAGAAGTGAGATTATACACGTGAGTAGAAGAAGTTAGACAAACACCACGCCAAAATCGTTGCGAGAAAATATCTGAGAGATAATTTGTAAGACATGACGTGCACAGACGCCATTTAGCGTGTGAGACGGAGAAGATGAGAAAAATTCCAATCTATAGTGAAACAATAAGATTGTGGGTTAGACTCGTATACTTAAAAATGAATGTTTTGCAAAACAGAAGTGGAGAAGTTCGCGTCCTAAACATTTTCTTTTTTTGTGTTTGATATTACAAAACCAATGCATACAATCCTCCCATTTAATTGGCATGTCAAAGTTGTGGTTGATGTCAACCAATTTCTTTTCAACAATCAACAGTAGTTACTCATGCTGTCATCATCCTTGAAGTAATGGACAATTTAAGTTAATCGCTGATCTCGACGGATGAATTGTCGTTCACATTATGCCTTAAACTGTCCGATTCAAAGACCGCTAACCGAGTAAGTCCTTGCGCAATACGACTTCATACAAAGTAGCAACGCATGTCAGCACTGGGGATAATCCTCTCCCGATGAAAGACATCAGCCGCCTCACGTCGCCTCAATCACACCGCAATGCACAAAATGTTCAGCAAAACGCAAGCAGACAAACTGGATATGCAAAATGCACAAAAAGACCAGAGAAAGATCTATTCGGTATACTTGTATAGACGACAATTATCGACCTTGACGCGTTCCAGTGATCTGAAAATTTATATGACACGATGCCTTAATCAAAACTGCGAGCATGGCACATAGACACATTTTATGCAACAGACATAGCACGATGACTTGGCATACCTTCGCAACAATGGCGGCCTCATTTTGCTGTTGATTGTAATGGCAATACGAAAATATTTTGCTGAATAGTCTGCAAAAGAAATGTGCTGTCCATTCTATGGTTTCATTGGAATGCTAATGCCAGTTTCTTCAATTGAATTAATGTTTGGTTTGAGCCAAATCATATTTGATGGGCACATTAACGCATTTGTGCTTGGCAAATTGCACCAAAGATTGACAGGGCTCATAGATTACATGTACAACCCACAGAATCTAGCCACATCATCAGCTGTTTAATAAATTTTAAAATACATTAAAGAAAGACGATAGTTGGAGCTTGTCTGAAGCTAGAACGGAAATGACGCAGGCAGCAACTAAAGAAATGGGTGTATCGCGTGGAAGAGCACACTCTGGCCTCTGCACCAATCTACGGTCCAAAGGGAGATTCATCGTCTTAGCGGGTTATACGGAACACCATGGATAGTGCAAAAACACTGCAGAGGCGTTTGGAAAACGATCCAAAAACAAGTATCTAAGTATGAGTCATAGTATATTCAAGAATGCATGAGAATGGGATGGAATAGCCCTTTTAGGGACAATCAGCCGGCTTCGACACGCACTTTGCGTGCGACATAAATCAGGAAGTCAACCAGATATGCTATATTGGCACATTGTTGATGGCTAAAGAGGTGTGACATCGGATATGTGAAGAGGCAGCTTCTTTGGCTAACATTATTCACATCCGCAGTTGGAAGAGGAACGTTTCTCTAACCATTCCGACCAGTTCCCCCCAAAAAAAAAAAGTGAATTAATGCAAAGAA
Organism: Sylvicola fuscatus; assembly: GCA_026546915.1. Classification (NCBI taxonomy): domain Eukaryota; kingdom Metazoa; phylum Arthropoda; class Insecta; order Diptera; family Anisopodidae; genus Sylvicola; species Sylvicola fuscatus. The sequence continues at coordinate 50,687 of JANSTS010006742.1, forward strand.
CTTAATATTTTGCCAAAACGAATTTCCAAATGAATCACGCGACCACTCAACAAAACAAATGGCCTTCTGAAGCCTTGAACTTAACGTTCGCATAATTTGTAGTCGCTTCGGCTAAAATTGGTGATGCCTCGCGAAACGGAGAAAAATTTAAAATTCAAAGTGCACTCGAGTATGCTTTTAAGAGTCGCAAAACTGCAATGAATTTTTCTTTGGGTCGTGCTTACACACGAGAACGCATAAACTTTAAAATTATACTAATTAATTCAAGTCAAAGTCATCATGATGGCGTCGTCGTCGTCGTCGTCGTCGTCTCCATCACGAAAAGATGTAAAAGAACGTACCGCTACAGCCGGCAATCAAAGCGGACGTAATGCAAACAAAGATTTATAATAAAGTACAACTGCAAATGGACGCCGCTGTCGCCACCTCCACCATCTGTCAAAACAAAACCATATACGGAGCTCAGATTTAATTCTTCGTGCTCGTGGCAGCCGTTTATGGGATGCGAATGCCTTCAAATATATTAAAATATGCAAGAGTTCTTATAGTGATGGAGCATCGGCGGAATTCGAATTCAGGGAATCGCGACCAGACTTGCGAAAGTTTGACAATTCAACAAATGATAAATGCCATAAAATGAGTGGAGTTATTACAAGAATGGCAAATAGATAGCAACAGAAGTCAGAACAACCACGAATCAATCACAAGGCTGACGCCAGTCCTCAAACTCTTTTTAAATCTTTTCTTTTCTGGTGACAATGATAAAATTCACAGCGATTGGGTGACAACTGTGAAAAATTGATGGAGCCATTTGTCGCGGCGTGAATTGACTACGTGAAGACTTCCGCAATGTCGTTTAATGTTTTTCTGCCACGACTCTTCATACGGCATCGTATTCAATTACAAAGTCCCCCCACAGGCCCTTAGATTGTTTTTCGTTCACGGTTTTTGTTCTGCCATGTCGTCGCCATCATTTCACAGTTTTACACGACTTTAAAGTTGATTTCTTATTAATAGCAATAATAATAATCATAAAACACACAAGATAAATTTACATGCCCAATATGGAATTGTGTGGCGCACTGTTTTCCTTATATATGTTACATTGTATTATTATTGTGTGTCGCATCTCTCGTGACTTTGACTTTGGACGCCTGTAGCCTTTTAAGTTTCTTGCACGGAGACGACTCACTTCGGGGTCTGCTCAATGTTTTTATTTATTTCCTAGGCACTTTGTTTATTTACATTACAATCGAGATGCCGAATTTCAATGCTGTTTTGTGAGATACTTTGGCCAATGCGCACCGATCTCTGTCTGCATGCAATGTGGCGACTTCCGGTCCAATATGGTAGACAAAAAAAACTCACCACTGAATGCGCCTTCGGTATTAATTGCCAACGCATTAGCTTGAAGCAGACTCGAATGTTATTTTGCTGGGCAATTGGCTGTGATCTCCAGCAGCTTCTGTTCATGTCGAAAATAATTAATATTAAATGTGTTTTCTCGACGTGTTGATGTACCATATATGTCTGTATTAGCGCTCATACAGACATTAATTGCTTATTTAATTGTCGGATATGTTGAGGAGATAAAAACTGTTGCATTACAGCCACCAACAGCAGAATTCATTGTCGGAATAAGAAAACACATTAAACAACCAAACAGACAATTAAGATTGTTGTGCTTATTTGGCAGCAGGCGACCAATTCAACCAGCACCGATAAGATGCTAAGCACCAGAGAACTGGGTGCGCCTGCCAAGGACGATGAGGATTAAGACAATGGTCGATTAAATTTCCCGCGATCGTAATAATCTTCGATTGTAAAAATGTTTGAGATTGCCTGCGGAATGGCGGAGAATATGTTTATATCGCGTTAAATGAAATAAATTACACAGACACTCGTTCAACGAACACATCGAGACGGATGGCTTCAGATTGGCTGCCTTGAATCCATTTGATTTATGACTTTAGGAACATTACACTTGCTTAATGGTGGCGTCTTTTAAATTTGGCGTGAAATATAGTATATTTTAATTTTCTAACATTAAAGTACAGACTTTTTTTTTTAAGAAGCTTCAAATAACAATATAATATAAATTAAATGAGTACGAGCTTGTCGTCAACCACGAGTATGTGTCACGACCAACGAACGTACGCAAGTATCACACATGGCACCAAAAAAAACGCGCTTTTGTTCCGATTCCTGTTAACTCGGCATCGCGACATTTAAACCTGGGATTAAGATTTCCAGATAAACATTAATAGAAAGGTTGGGTTGTGCCAAATTCATTGATCGCAACGACATTCATTGCATGTACTCGTCAACAAAGCCAACCAAAAAACATATTGCGAAAAAAAGTAATGCAAGTCTGTAATTTGCTTAAGAAACCGCCACAAAACAATAATAATTTATTCACTAAATTATAGACATTTTGCTGTGTTATCATGTCGATTAATCTGTAAGCATTTTTTCTATATGTCTTTCATTAAAAGTTATTAATTATAATATTTCGCACAAAAAAGGCGCGCTTTGACAAATCCAGATCCAGATCTTGCTTCACTGCTTCTCATTTTTGTATCTCACAAGTCACAAATAAAACAACTAACAACGTGTGGGATGATAACGCTGGAGGAATATATGGCAACAGTCATAACAAGCGAATTAGAAAAAAGCAACAGCAATCTGTATTGAATCAGACGACGAATTATTAATAATTTTTTAATGAACGATCACATATGTAAGTGCTTTTTTGTCAACAGTCGTTGTAATAAAAAAAGAAGTATACTAGCACAAATCTAGGAGGCAAATGGCAAAAATGGAAGCGCAAATAAGCGGCCGCGGTAGTAGGGACGACCGAAAGACAATAAAACAAAAATAGGGAGGGCGTCCTCAAATGGCAGCGTTGATTATGCAATTAATATTGCTTTTGTAAAATAGAATGGAAAATGATCGCAGTCGTTATTGGGATTATGACAGACGAAGCATAAACGGAACAAAAAACTTGTTAATACACCTTGTTGTTGGCGATTTGCCCCTATTAGAGATATCTAAAATAGAAATTGACAATACTAGATTAGGATCATACGAGTAGAGTTGTGTCATGTGAGCTTTTCTCGTTGCTCCATCTCAGCAAATTAATTACCGGCTGCCATATTCTGCAACTACAACTCATAACTGGCGGACAATTACGAGGTGAGTCACTTTCAACGGGACCTATTTCGTACATAATTAATTGAGACGCTAAACTCATTTGAATATTCGCAATACAAAGAATGTTTCCATTGAAATTTGTCCACCACACGACGATTCTTGGGGCATCCCATGATATTGTTGACTCACTTCAGTTTTCTGGCTACGTATCAGAAATGAATCCACAATTGGTAACATATTCTATAATCAATACTGTATGCACGGCACTAACGAAATGCGTGATGGAAAACTTTGACCTTAACCATGCGTTAGATGACAGCGATTGTTGTGATTTGTACGGTCGTTTGCAATTGTAATGAGCATAAACACCAGCGACAATGACATACAATAGAAATTAATTGTACATAGAGACAATTGACGCTTGTTGCTCATGCATCGCAAAATGTTCAGCCACCTTCCAGCACCACTCCATTTTCTACGCAAAGTTATCAATATGGCGATGACCTTTCAGTGTTAACGTTTGGGTGCAAATTGGCAGCCACAACACAGTCACCGCTCACCAACATCAGTCGCAGCATCAGCATAATATGTCGCGTACTCAACCCAGCCAAGCACATAAAAGTGTTTATTGGTGAGGCAGCGCGCTTAGACCGTATATTAACTACACATAACACAAGAGTCGTTGTCGTCGCCACCGTACGAGAATGAGTCGCACGGCGATTGATGATGACCTAATTTGGACTCTCTAGCGAAGTAGCTCGCGCGCCCGCGGTTTTAGCATTTTCTTCACACACATACAACATAGTCGAAAAGCTTATTCATACATACGAGTATATTAAAAATAAATAAAGTGAAACAAGAAGACAAAAAAAAAATTGGAAAACTAAACAAACGAGAGGCTGAAACTGAATGAGTGGATTCACTGGAACTGGTATAGAGATGAAGGAGACATGGAGGCAAAAACGCGTCGGGTGTCACCGCACGTTGAAACAATAAATGTAAAACACAATAATTGTCGGCAAATTGTCAAATGCATCGAACCATGATCAAACCAGATATGCTGCCCAAGATAAGGATGTGTCGGCGTCTGAACGATGAGGGCGCGACCCGTGCGAGTGCTGGGACAGCAATTAATTGTTTACGACTTGAGACGCCTCATTGTTAGTCTTCCCGCATAATCCTAGCATGTACATCAATATCAAAGTTGCGATGGAGCAGATATGAGACATGCTCATAATCAATGTCAAGAGTGTGTAAAGTGTTTGCCAATATGAGGCGACCTTTCTTTTGTGAACTCGCCCAACTATTTGGAAGCACTGAGCTGCGGACTGCGTCTGCCGATTGGAGTGCAATTATTGACAAAGGCACCTTAATTGCATTGTGTTGTGGGCGTGCTTGCGTCATTGTGATGCGGTGAAAATGGCAATACATATTGACAATGAGCGCATGAGCAGCGCAAAACCTGGCTACCGATGTGCCAATAACTCAAATTTCTAATATTTGTCAATTGGCAAATGTCATCAAATACTGGTGATGATTCTTTGTGGTTTTTAAGGTCTGCTTCTTAGGTTGGCACAATTGCAGCGATGAACCGCAAACTGAAATCTGTTTGCATATTGCAAAGACATTACCTGCCATCTTAAATGAACATTGACAACATGGTACATAAAATGCAATTGACTTATGCAACGTTTCATCGTATATCGAATGCAAGCAATGATGTTAATTCCTTCTAACTGTAACCCGTATATTCAGCCCATAAAATACCCTCTCTCTAACTGGATAGTCGCGGTTGCGGCTGCATTGGATGAGAGGCCTTAATAACAGTTTTCTTAATTTCTGAAACCCTTTGCCTTCCAGCACCGCTATGTTAGTCGACTCTGTGCAGCAAAATGCATCTTGCACACAACCGCATTTATTGCTTTGATCTTTTGTTCTCATTTTGGTATAGATGCTGCCATATGCCTAATTAATCGCGCTAAAGATCGTGTGTTGTCATATTTCTTCTTGACTGCCGCTTTTGCTTCCTTACCGCATCATAGCAATGTGTTCCTTGCACTATTGGTCGCATTATGAACAACTAAAAACCAATATAAATACAAAGAGTTAAAAAACAAAACGTTGTCTTTTTTATGCGCAATCTTCACTGAATCTCACGCCGCACCGCGCCATCTTCAGCTCAATACAGCGGCCATGGCGTCGCGCCGATACTTCTGTTTGTTGCCATTGTACTTTACCGTTAGAATTTCTTCATGTTTTTGCCTCCCCATTCATTTTTTGCATCTTAACAAAACAAAAAGACGCAATTTCTTTTAACATACGAGCATATGAACTCGCCACATACACATATAATGCGATCACGTTGATTGTTGTGCGACTTTGTTTTTTATTCTTCGTCAGTCTTGATCTCGTTGGTCTTTACGGATACGGGATAATATCCGCCTTTGTCTTTGTGGCGAACTTATGCTGGCTGATTCTTTTGCAAAGTACAACGACTTCTTAATAAAATATTAATGCCGCGTCAATCCTGTTTGTCGTGTAAGGAAAACATTATCTTACTTCTTGAATGGGCATACATCTGATTGTGGTGGCAACGACATAATACTTTCGTGGCACTATTTCAATACGCACACGTCGCGTCGCGTCGCACCGCGCAAGCGTACGCATTTCTTTACAACTTTTTTGGCACTTACGTACTTGCGTACCACGAAAGTCGTAAGGCTGATTATTTATTGGTATTTTGGCTGAATGTGGCGCAGGGAGGCAGGCTGCCACTCTGCCACGAATGGCTGTGAATGAATGGAGTGGTTGGCAGTTTTTGGGGTCGCGTGAGCGTTTGGTTTTCGATCGGAACAATGACGACAGAATGGCAAAACGCGTTTCGCAATTGCCACAAGCCAGTCAAGGCAAATTATTGAATGGAATCAATGAATGAATTTAGTTTTTTGTCTACGTAAGTTTTTCTTTTCTCTTTTTCTTTCAAAAACTAATTGAATGTGATGAAGTTTTCTTTAACGGCTCTATTTCAACTTTTAATATAATTGAGGCTCATTATGAAGGCACGCAATAATTTGGAGAAATTTTGAGATGCTTTCAATAATATTTGCGACGTAAAACCGCCATGTTACATGATAATTGTTCAATGTGGGAGAAACATAAAGTTTATCAATTGTTTATAAGTAAACACGTTTAGCGATAAGATAAAGTTTCTTTCGATAGCAGAAAAACTGATAAAGTTCGATTTCTGCGCTTTATATTTTGTTTAAATCAGTCGTAATATATGAGAACTGATGTTTTGCTGTAACATTATAAATTAATACTTCACTTAAAAATGATTCTGTAATCAGAAAACAAATACGCAGAGTAAAATTTTGTGTTAAGTGTTGAATACATTTTCTAGAAATACAGATGACCTTGAATAACAAAGCAAAGATAACCTCAATGATCATCTTAAACAGAATTAAAATTATTTTGCAATACAAAAAGACTCCTAAACTCCCACAACATTTATCTGCAAACAGCAAACGCCTCAAAGTTCAAGATCTCATCTCTTTACAAAGATGTCAATCAGCAAATTAACTGAATTTTAATTTAGTTGATTCGGCTCCAAGACGATAAATAGGGCAAGGCTCGACGTTTAGATTCAGGCCAGTTTAGCCACACTTTGCAGTGGACACGTACGCAAAAATTCTTCTCAACAAAAGATACCATTGTCACCTTCACGCCAGTGCCTCAGCAAAAACGTTGCCGTTGCACTTCAATTAAGCAACATTAATTTAATGTTACCACTGCATGACAAAACCTTTGAGGTACGAGCATATCTCTCAGATCAGATTCTCAGCAGCAGTTCCGCGCAGACATCAAGTTAAGTAGGTCTAAGTGTTCGGCGGCAGTACACGGTTTAATTGCATTTATGTCGTCGCATGGGAGTTGCACAATAACCACAGCCAATAAGAAGCTGTTTGGTATTTAAACGGCGAATGTTTGTATCGAAAAACGACAAGGCGAATTGGTTGGTTTTTGCATGCGAGTGCTAAAATGACATCGGCCACTTATGAAATTGCAATAAATCAGATGGACTGCAGCGGGATTGCATGGCAACTCGATTTATGAACTGTTATATATTCGATATTGTAATGATTGGTAAAATCCGTGATTTAGCGGTGGTGACCCACCTAAGGATGACGCTTCGTGCCAATTATTTAGCAATTGAGACGTGGATAACAATTTATGATATGATTTTCATGAATCGCAGTGGTTAAACGAAGAAATGGAAAGCAGACGAGACTAAATCAATTAAAAGTGTTGCGAAAGGCGAGAAAATGTGACATTTTGCTGTCGTACACAACTCTTGATTGCGATTTGCATTAACTACCTACTTTTCAAAACAATCCAAGGATTCACATGAAATTTACAAATCTATAAAAGTGGAAACTACGAATAAATAAAAAAATCCTCAGAATATTGTATTTTCTACTGAATCAAGTGTTTTGCATACATTTACATAGCCATTCAATAAATATTGCACAATGTTGAAATTTAATCGATTATGAGTTCCTCGTCTGAATCGAAATCAAATGGCTTCCAAAAGTACACATCTATTATCGACGACATTTAAAACTAATTAATGAAAAGCTCCAACCCCCACGACTCCTCAACTGATTAGACATGTTTGCCGGAACCGATAAGTAGCGTTCTGAGCAATTGAGGCGAGTAAAAGTGCAGTCTACACTCATTGGAAGTGACTACTTCAGACACAAAGTGATGTAGCTTTTGCCACTGTAACTATGTTTTTCGCGTTGCATTTTTAATTCAATAATTGCTTCTTGGTAAACAAGTCATAGGTTTTGTTATGTTTTACATTTACTGGAAAAATGACACAAAAACCAATTGGTACTAAAAACTACGTCAATATGGATTTCGGTCAATTCAATATTGCCCATAGAATTCAATTTCAGGCGTGCCAAATCGAATGTTTTTAAAGAAAAGCAATTTCATCACTCTCTTTTATTTTCTTTGTCTTAAGAATAGCCGAAACACTTCCAGCAGCAGCCGCAGATCATTAAACGCAATCAGGAAGTTTGAATCGTACACGTTCGTTCACATATTAACTATAAGAAAATTTCCATTTCATATGAGATGCTTTCTGAAATGCTTCTTTAATGACACACTTTCTCGTGAATTGTTCTCAATTGACTTCGCACAAAGAATGACTGATTCAAGGTCATTCGATTTGAATCTCTTTCCGCAAAAATAAAACGTTCAAATTGAACAATAAAACCAAAAAATTGGAATCATCTTATCTGCTTCATCAACTGCGTGTATTCTTCCTCCACGTGCTTTGCTGCGTACAAGTCAGTTGGTTATAACTAATGATATGAGTGCGCGAAAATGTTAAGATGATGTACCCGAATTGGAGAGGGCCACAGAAAGCTAACTAACCGTATTATTGCGAATTCAATTGCTCGAAAACAGACCGCGCCGTCTTCAACCACTCTGAAGCCGTGGGGGTACATAATAGATGCCTTTGTCTTGAGATGCTGAAGTAATGCCGTGCCAAACGAAACTGCTATCCATAAACTACACGAGAAACAAGCACAACAACAACGACAACAAACACGAAACCGTAGACAATATATGTACAGTGGAAAATAAACCGACGAAAAGCGTGCAATCCAATCATCAAAAAACCTGATTACTGGAATTCAAGAAGTCGGAAAAATGCATCAGCCAACTCTCGTACGCGCTCCTCCTGTGCCTCTCGCGCGCCTGGCTGTCTTGCCGCAGACTTTGGCCCCAAAGTACCTACATCCACGTTTGAAAAGGTCGGACTTTCTACAATGCGCGCAATTTTTCATTTCCAATAATATCTATGCTTCTGCGTGCCTTGTGGGGCACCGATCTTTCCTCCGCGACCGTCGCGTCGCACCATCGCATCGTCGAGCTGCACATTTCTCTGCAGCAGCAGCGCGAGCCGTGCATGCTGTCCATCCATTGTGGAGAGATACACGATATACCTTGCAGCTATATGCCGCGCCACTGCCGATAACATTGGACAGAGTGCCACATTATAAATTCTGCACTTATAGAGCGTTTGTGTGTTCGTCCTTTTTTCATATTTTATAGCAAGGAACACATGCCGGTGCAGGGAATTGAGAGTGAGTACGTGCGAAGAACAACATATTGCTGCCGCTGCAGCTGCACATGTGGAAAAAACAATTTAATTGGTTTTGTTGACTAAAAACAACTTTGTTGGAAATCGGATTATTGTTTGTAACAAATTTTGAGTACAACCATTAGACAAATAGATGACCTTGAACTAATTATTAAAAAATAATAATCCTTTTTAGAAATATTGCCACTGATTTTGGAAGTCTGTTGAATTTATTGCAAATTTGAGTTCAAATAAAAGTTATATTTTTATATAAATTGTGATACTTAAGACGGACATGTGCAATGTGCATTGTGCACATGCGTCGCATGCAAACGTTTCTTCGTGTCATAGAAACTGCACAGCATACAGGAAAAACAACATCAGAAACAAATGGGCAAATGTGTAACGACGCAGAATGCAGAACAGCAAACAGGAGAAATTAAATTCCAAAAACAGATGGATCTTTTGAAATTGAGAATTGAGATTTAAGACTGGCTGGCTGGCTGCAGCTACGGTCTTCAGGTTCTTTTCGATTTCACGGCTGCGTTGTGTGCGTTGCAACATATGCAACGGAAAGGAAAACTGTTGTGCGTATAAGTGGAAAATCGTGTGTACGAGATACGAGCGAAGAACGGAACTGGGAACTCATTCAATTTGGCGGAGCCCGGTGTAATTGTTTTTGGAACTCGTCGAAGTATCCGTTGACTGTTGATTGTGGCGTGTAGAAGATGAATAGATTGGAAAATCTTGAGTGGTTTTATGTTGATTTAACGAATGCGGGAGGAAATTGAGAAATAACGCTCATGATTGCGATCTCGCGTACACTTTGGGCTAGAGACTAGCGAGATATGTAAGTCGACCCTCGACGTCGATGAACAACAAAAAATTTTACATATGCATTTACGCAATGTCTCTTGTCAGCTTTAATGTGCGAACGGCGAAACTTAGTACAGATTGCAGCCAAGGAAGATGTTTTTAAAGAAAGTATTAGTTTTGCTGTGTCTGAAACCGATTTTCTCTTGTATTTAGAGTGTTTGCAACTGGTTCTCATAATATGTTTCGTCAGAAGGACTTGATGTGAAAGATCTTTTATTGGAACGAATGATTTTCTTGTTTTTTTGACTCGGTTATGAACTTACCTTGCAAATGGAGCCGGCTCAACATCGTAGATCTCATTGATATCCTCTTGCACAATTAATCCAGCCAAGTGGCTGTCGGCGACCTCTAGGAGGCCATCGCCGATCTGCCGAATCAGTCCGCCGCCCTCAGATATCATTTGTAGTTGTGTTTGCGAGTTGTGGTTTCGATTGGAAAATGCAATTATGTGAAATTGAGTGCGCTGACGTCCTTGGGATTTCTTCTAAAGGAACAACACACTGGTTTTACGGTGTTTTTATTGGTCACTTTCTTTTTTGACACCTTTTTGTATTTTATTGCTTATTCACTTTTTAGTTGTCATTCACAGTATATTTTTCTTAGACAAAATATTCTTCCGTAACTTTGTTTTACACAGGCACAAACAAATATTGCGTCGACAATATCGAATTGAAACAATTATCTTAAACTTTGCGATTGACTGCGCGTCTAATTAGCACAGTTATTCATAAATTCGTAATGGCTTCGAAGTGATGGCGAGTTTTGCAACAAATATAACAGCTTTTTCGTCAACGAAAAACACGTTTTGTCTTGAAATTTGAAATCTGCCTCACGATTCTTACGCTGTTTGCTGCGTTATAAATAATTCAGATGAACGACAAAACACTCGTTTGCTGAAGATGATCCCAAGAAGTTCACTGGAAACTGTGTTTCGGTTTGCTGAAATTTCGCTGTCTGGTGTCCTGTCTTTGCGTGTTGCAGCTGCCCAAATGTCAGCGTACAAGTGTCAACGGTCAATTTGCACACAGAAAATATTGAAAAACTCAGAAACGAATGAATTGCAACAATTTTTTGGGGGTACGAGCGCCGTAAGACTGGAAAGTTGAAAGAGGGTTCGTGTGCTGCACTTTGTAGTAGAACTGACAGCTAAAGAACACGCGCCTAATTGCAGCCGTTGGAGTATTTTATGAATTTGCACCACGCCCGACGACTCTGCCGCTGTCTGTTTGTTAAATTTGTGTTTTCGCTTGTTTTCACGTTGCCGTTTCCAGCGCGTTTTTCTCTTGTCTTTTTGATTTTTTTACGGTTTTAATCTTTCAGTTTGGTGTGTTGTGTCAAACAATTATGGCCGCGCTGCGTTTTGAGCCCACAACCAACACACACACACACACACGCAAATATGCAAACGGTGCTGCATAAATTTCCGTGTGTATATGCACACGCGAATGTTAAAGCATTTAACACACGCACACGATGGCGTTTTATTTGTTGCTGCCGTCCAGACTTTTTGGTAACTTTTCTTTCTTTTTTTTTTCGCTCAGTCACGTTATAATTCCTGGAGTTGCATTTAATTATTATTTATTCCACTCTGCACTTTGACTTTTGTAATGAAACTACTTAGTACTTTGTATATTTTATTGTTCCACAGTATAATTGTTGTTTAGTGTGGAGAGAGCTGGTTATTTAGGGCGCACTCGCACTATAAAACCAACCGAAACCTTTCACTTCTTGTCGACGACTGTGCGCGCGTTTCATGAAATTCTCAAATCTCAACTCGACGTTGACGGCGGCCCGCTGCTCGCGTAACGCGTTGCAGCATTTAGCAGCATGACGCATGGCAGCGTTTTGTAGCGCCAGGTTCGATTTCATTCAAAAATCATAACTGTTGATGGATGCTGCAGTATCAAATTTCGTCAGTTTATCTAATTTCTATTGCTATGGCTAAAACGATTCTTTTCTTTACATAAAATTTAATAATTTTTTTAGATTAAATTGTTTAGGATCAAATTACTTAACTATATAATTCAGTCACATTCCACTGAACGGTAATTGTGCAACTTGATATATATTTCTCCTGCTCAATGTTGTAGCACAATTGTGGTGGGTTTGTGCCATCAATAATTAAGTTTACGCCTAAATGTAGACAACTACTAACAATTTTGGCGCAAACTTTGAGTAAGAATAGGGTTATAAATAAATTGAACAATATTATTTATTTTCTAAATTCAGTAATTATTAAAGACAATTGATGATCATTAACAACAATTTTTATTTTATTTTTAGGATATACGATACAAAAACTTTAAATAAATAATCGAAATCACCAAAATGAAAAATCAATAAAAATACTGACACAATTGCAACAAATATTACAAAAATAATATTAATTTAATAAATAATTATAGTTTTAAATTTATATTGCTGACTAGAAAATTTGTAGCGTTATGAACCCTTGGGTTCACTAAAGGGTGCTTTTACCCAACTAGCTTGGTAAATACTTTATTCTTAAAATGGAATTAAGTTGGATCTACTATCATTATTAGAACTTCTCGAGCGCATGTCTCTACTCTTCACTTATAGTCGTCAAGAAAAGCACGATTGTAATTCTACTTAATTAATCTTAAGTAAATAGGCCTGAAGTGGCTTTATATGCAACAAAAATACCGAGATACGTTGAGAAGTGCTTGAACGATGAATAATCAAAAGAATAAGTAGAACAAACAGAGAGACAGTAGAGCAAGGAAATCAGTCTGCGTGTGCTTAACGAAAAAACAATGATGACGAATACGGAAAAAGTAAAAGACGCTCCCCTTTGCGCGTGAGTGATTAAGTCAATTGAAATGGCAAGGGGTGCGTCTCAGAGTGAAACGCAGTAACGCATACTTGAAGATCTGGAATTAGAACGTATTTATAACATTAAAATTATATTAAGAACAATTGCCCTAAATTCAATATTTTATGTTAAACTAAACTTAAACAATAAACTGGCCTCGCTTCAGCATCTTATTCAATGCCGAATGTGTTGGTTTCTTCAACGGCCAACAGTAGTTTATCCTGCAACAGTTCAGGTGTTGGATACGATGGCAGATCCAGCCGATTAAAACAGGTGTGCGCTCTTGGCAGTGCATTTGGTTTGCCCCACTTTTCGATGCAAAAACGACGCGGTCCCGTTGAACCACGTAGTGCGGAGAATCCTTCATAGGGAATACTAGAAGTCCCTGTCACGAACTGGAGCATTCGGAGGCGTTGTTCATTTGAGAACTTTTCGATAACTTGCCAAAACCAGATGATTACTTGATGATTATCGTGGTAGCCGCTACGATACTCTGTATTCATTCGCCAATCATTTATGTCAATTTCAGCTGTTCCAGCAATAACCAATTCCAACTCTCTAGCATCGAAAACGGACACCAATCGCGGATCTACGACTTCATAGAATCCCCGTACGAGAGAGTCGGTCTGCTCCTGGACGCCACGCTCTAATCTCCACTTGACCATTCTCTCAAGATACTCCTTTTTGTTTTTCTCACAAACGGTTATGTTTTTGCCTCCGGGTTTCAGCTCACGCTCTACCACCCGCCCCAACAACTCTTCGGTGACACAAAACGATAGCCCCAAACTGCTTCCACTTCCTATGTCATTGTCACGTATCCATTGCAACGACTGATGAAATTCATTGTCCAGGGACTCTAAGTCACTAAGGGCCACCGGTAGTCGTAGAAGTGCCTTGTAAAATGGACGCGTAAAGAATGCATCCAACAGATACTGATGGACAAGGGCTAAGCCTAAAACGCGTCCGCTGAATCGGAACCAGTCATGGCAATTGTCCACAAAAGCGGACAGCGGGCTGACCTGAACCGTGTACGTGTCGTTGGCCGAGTATTCAAAAAGACCGTAGTATGGATTAAAAAGCTCACGTGACAACAAAAAGAAAAACTCCCGAGATGGTCCCCCATAGTCGAGGCCCTCTTCGGTGTCCCAGAGCACTGCCAGACGGCCGCGCTGCAAATCCTTTTTGTTTGCTGACATGATCCGTCGAAAGGCGTCTTCCAGTAGATTTGTCCGGCGAATGTGAAGTCTTGAAAAAAAAAAAATTCGAATTATGTTGTAATATGAGCAAGTGCATATTTACATACTTTAGTTTATGTGGACCTTGGCCATAACCCTTGGACTCCAGTTTGCGATAAAATGAACGCAATTTGGCCTCAAAATCACGTCGAAATGGCGGCGGTGCTCTTTGTGGGGCGCGTGACATGCTGGGTGAGCCGTGCGGGCTGCGCACTTCTACAGGGACGTAGCTCATTATCTCGTGTTCAAATAAGCTGCAAAATAAAGAAAAATATTAAAAACGAATTCTGATGACTCTTCATTGAGATTATTGGAGCAATTTTTTGGGAGTTAGGTGAATTCAAAGAGATAGCGCCGCGTTATTTTTTGTTAGTTTTCTGCCCTGACCTTGGCATGGTCCTAAATTTCATAACAAGTCGGTGTTAAATGATAACACACCATGACGGTAATAAGCAATAACAATTATTGTATTCGTGACTGGAAGATTATCTTCTGTTGATTTGAGATTTAACAGGAATTTGGGGCATAAAGAACGAGAAATCGGGGTATTAATTAACAAAACATTGTAAATATGCAATTGATAAATGACATTAATTACATGGATGGATGAACTTAATTGCAACATAAATTGTAGCACTTGATAATAATGAATTAATATGTTTGTGTCCTTGATGAAATTCGATTTCTAAAAACGAAAATCATTTTATGAACGTCAAATTACCGATTTTTTTATATTCTTGAAAGTAATTATTTACAATAAAAAGGTCGACCCATAATGCAGTTTCAAGAAGATAAATTTGTTTAAAAAATTAGAAAGTTTGCAAAAATTCTGAAATTTATTAAAATACTATAATTAAAGTATTTTTGAAATTTTTATCAATTATTAAGTAATTTGTTGCACATATGACGGACGGGTCTCTGACCTTCTCCACAATTAAAGTAAAGTATGGGAGTGAGCATAATGACTAGTAGAAACTTTTGTGAACACGCACAGTTTAATAATCATTAAAATGTAGTACACATTTAAACTTAATGAATTTTCAGTAAGTTTTGAACAGACACTTGGAAAAGATCGCAGCCTTCCGGCAAAAACGTCGCAATTAACTCAAAACGAATGCCAGAAAAATTAGTAAATACTTGCAAGTGTCCGTTTCCCATATCTTATATAATTATTCACACTTTGAATTTCTTTAAAAATATTTTTTTTAGGTAAACCGTTGCTTTTTGAACAGAAATCACTTAACAACTAACTTGGATAGAGCTTTTCTCCTTTTAATGTTGTTCTTATCGAGCTCACGATTCTGTCTTAAATGCACATTGCACACAAACTCACATCGAGAACACAATTGATAAAGCCTTTGTGATGACTCCCATGGTGCTCCCATTAAATCAGTGCGCTGATTAAGTCCAAAAACAAACAATAAAGCCGCAGCGCATTAAAGAAGCCCCCGACTTTGATAAGGTAGCGCACCGGCGCAGCGCAGGTGCGGTGTCCTCTGTGGCGTGCTGCCTCAAAAATTACACAACAAACGAAAACAGTGCGAGGCTACTTGTTACTCATGCGCAGCAAGTGCACGGCGCGGCGTCGTTATTGTTAAAGTCGACAATTGCAAATGGTGAGGTGTCTGCTGCCAGAATTGAACAAACTAGAAGCGACTGATCTCGCTAAACGTGCGCTGATGAGGTAAGACACAGAATGATTGATGACGGCGAATGAGTCAAATCGCACAGTACCGACGTTACTTTAATTTTGAGCTCTTTGCGTTCGGCGTGTCACCACAACAATAACAATAATTAACTTGTCTCGAGATTGTTTCGTTTGGAATTAAGTTAATTGCACAAGGAAATCCACTCGAATGTCCTATCGAATCAGTCGCTTTGGCGCGGATTCATGTGGATAATTTATGCGGATGCAGTTGCGAACACAAACACTGTAAGCGAGTGGTAATTTGTAACCGACAAGCGCCACTGATTTCTATTGCACATGCAGAATCGGGAACTGTGAAGAGTTGGCGCGTCTGTCCGACGAGTGCTGCACAAATGTACTATTCTCTGCAGCCGTCGAATTTACACTTTTGCCCAGCCAAAATAGCGATAAACAGTACTGAAATGTGTGCTTGATAAATGAATAGACGAATATGTGCGTTTCTTTTGCGCCATGCGAGGACAAAGTGTGTGTTTGTTTGTGTAATCGGCAATCGCATGCATTAATAGGTCACACACAGTATGTTGCGAGCCTGGCTGGTGTGGAGCTGCCATTTCACATGTAACATATTCCCTCATCCTATGTGGAATTAACTCGCAAATAATATGAATTGGAGAGCATGGCCTAGCATGGGCGGCGCAACGGTGGTGGACGCGATGTTATCATTTATTTGTAAACATTTGCGTTAAGATTAAAAGCACAAAGGCACTATGAGTGAGTCAAAGTTTGTGGTTTGTTGGAACGTTAGAAGACGCCAGTTCCTTTAGGCTGGTGACAAACCTTATTTACCCCAAAAATCACCCAATTCTATTTGTACAAATGGCATTGAGCAAGATGACACACAATTTCTTTTATTTCATTTATAAACATATTAAGAAATTAAATGTTTTCTTAAAATTATCAACGGAATTCTGTATTGAATTATATATTTTTGTTTTTTACGACATTTGGTACCGACTTGGTCACTAACTTAATATCAATATGGTGCATTCCTGAAACTGGGGTTTACCATTACATTCGGTATTAATCAGTAAATTACCGACTAATATTATTTTAACAAATTGCCTTTATTTTACTTATTCGATCTAGATGTATGTCCAAAAAAGTCTTATCTCAAGCCTTGAGGCATGCTTTAGGTCTTTTAATCACAACTCAAGTTTTAAGGCCTTCAACTTAGCTCATTTCACAGATGTTATCGGTGATTACGAAACTTTCTCAACTATTTTAAGTAATTTCTGATAATAAATTGGTCATTTGGAAATGAAACAATTGA
The DNA here is from genome assembly GCA_026546915.1 of Sylvicola fuscatus. NCBI lineage: Eukaryota > Metazoa > Arthropoda > Insecta > Diptera > Anisopodidae > Sylvicola > Sylvicola fuscatus. Next base: position 67,916 of record JANSTS010006742.1, read on the forward strand.
ATCACACGTTTCATGGTAGTTTCGGTAGGGAACGAAGAATATGTAAAATTACAATACACATTTTTTTCAAAAAGTTAAATATTATTTTAAAACGTTTTTATGCAGCATATAAAAACATCAATAAATAGAAGCAAACGTTGATCAACCACAAATGTTTGTAGAGGGAATACAGTAGATAATTGAAATACATTTTAACAATCGCCGTTTTCGTAGTCCTTTTTTTAATGGCCAAATATTTAGTTTTAAATTTTATATACAAAAAAAAATTATACACAAAGAGTTTTTATGTAATCACAAATGATATTCTTAAATTTAAAAGTTCTAAAAATATCGTCAATTTTTTGGTATATAAACAATAACCAGTGAATCAGAATTATGAAATTTTTAAAACTAATGATTTCATTTAGTCAGAATATTTAGTGAAAATAAATTAAATGCTATTACGAATGAATGTAATAAAAATGCAAAATTGTGGTCTATACAACGGCTTAAGCTTGCAGCAAAAATAATTTGTTTTATAATGATTACACACTATTTACATTGACTGTTTTTTAGCTTTTACAAAAAAATTAATTAATTTGTGAATTATAAGAAGATTAGATGTTAGTTATAATTAGTCATGTTCAAACAGTTAATTTGAAACGCATTGAGACATCGGAATATAAAAGATTGTTGCAAAAAACGGATTCTAGCTTTTATCACTCGAGCGGCACCTTTGGCTATGTTCATCAGTGTAAAACCATTTAAACCGCCTTAAGACATCGGCAATAAAACGAGTGCGTTGACCATTTTTAAATGACTGGCCGCCAGACAATGCGACGATTTTTTAAGGCTAATAAAAGTATTATCCTCTATTTCAATTCATGAATAAACTGCTTTATTCGAAAAATTATTTAAATCATTTTACGGACTTGAATGAAATTCGCTTTATCAATGAATACACAATCGGATTCAACTCAAATAATTATCATTTCAATAAATGTATGTAAATTGTTTCATACATTTAGTAACATTGTTGCTAAAACAATTAATAAGTCGATATAGGTGAGTCTGAACATTACGTTTTTAGCATCATTTTAATTTATATTGTAATAAAGATAAAAGTTTTTATTGATTCAAATGAACTTGATCTTGAACAATTAATATATTTTGTAAGAACGTGAGATGTGTTTTATGATCTCAATTAAGCATAAAAAACTTAAACATCAGGAAAAAACAAAAATATGATGTAATACTAGTTGGGTCAACTCAACCAATGTTCATTTCAAATATCTTTTTAACTCACATTATTAAATAAACGAATAAAAATTATTATAATTGGCTAATGTAATCACTATAAAAACTTTTTTTTTTGAAAATCATTCAAAGATGATGCTCATGACGCGCTTTTATAAATAAGTGTGACGGGTTTAAAACCGAATAGTTAAAATAGTTATTTTTAATTTCTATGAGGAATAACGAAGAGAACTTAAGGGGTTGGTTTTTCTGTTTAACGAATATACTTCCTTTATTATTTATAACAATATCGAAGCTCGATAAAAGTAATTAAACCTCATCTAGTATTTAGGTTTAACTTTGCTTCAGGGTTTCGAACTTTTAATTAAAAAGGGGGAAAGAATTAAACAAACTACAGTTAACTAACGAATAGATAAAGGGACGCAACTATTTATATTGATGTGGGAAAATGGCTACAAATAAAAATTGTCGCAGAGCATCAATAACTTTTTTTAGTTTGCTAGCAGATCGTTTAATGACCCTTCAGTTAGGAGTTACGACAACCCATTAATCTTAAACTTTGACTCATTTTCTACAAATTCTCAACACGTTCTTTCACAATCCTCGGAGCAATAAAACTCTATGTACATATAGGAAAAGCCAACAAGAAAGTAGATATCAATCATCAAACGATTGAGCAGACTCCCACCACTTTACCATGGTGAGTCAATAAAACGCACGCATTCATGCCACTGACTTCCTTATGGCTGCAGCTGTTAATCGATAACAATGCTTTGTCAGTAATATCGCTATAATGACGCCTTAGAAAAACATGAAAGAAGCGCTCACATGAAAAGTCATAAAGCCACAGTCAAGGGAACAAACACGAGATGCTAATTACCCGCAGAATTTTATCAATCAACACACGGGCGCTTCATTTGACATCAATGCGAAAAGCGACCATCTTCATTCCGCAACTTCCGAACAATAAAAACATTGCCACCAATAACTCGTCGATGACAGATTTCGGTCGCAAACAAACTAAAAACACGCTTACCTTAGCAAAATGGTGAGCTGGAGGTCGTGTCCCAACCGCTCCAATGCGGGAATGCCTTCGACACGCACTGCATTGATCTTCTCACGCAATGATCTTGACACTGCCGCCTGGCCGTGGCGCTCTTTGAGAATCTCTAAAATATTGGGCTGCCGCAAGAAGGCGACTACCTTTTCGTTGTAGGCTACTGGAATGTCCGATTGTGGTTGGGTGGTAATGGGTGGACGCGGCATAGTGGGAGGTCGTGGTGGTGGCGCAGGTGCTACTTCCAGCTGGGGCCGATGTCGAACGCGAACGCATTCAATTGGAACACGCGGGTCCATGAAGGATGTCTTGCGGTTTGTGTGGTCGATAAAAAATTGCTGAAATGATGATTTGAATTATTTTACTGAATTAATAAAAGCCACTTCCGTGTATATTTTTTTTTTCAAATCGAAACTATTATCTCACCTTGCCACTCTTATCCATTTTCGCTTCCCATCCAGATGGAAGATCTAAGTCCGGACTGGCGAAACAATTGACTAAAGCCACCAAGTCTTTATTATATTGATATCTCGAAAAGCTGTTGGGATTACGACGGATTCGCAGTACCATGTGCTTAAGGGCATTATTCCGATTATACACTGCCAGGGCTTCGGTGTTTGAGTGCAGCATTGAGTAGAAATCTGGTCGACACAGCATAAACATTGCTGGATGTTGTTGCTCAAATTCGCGCTCGGAGGCGGCCGCTGCACTCGCTACGGTCTGATCCATTGAGGTAATAGTCCGACGAATCGACTGATATCTTCTGTCCAATTGCTGGCGATGCTGTTCCCGACCACCTCCACTACTCAGCGAAGTTGTAGTAAGGGGGCCCGGACGCTGCCAGCTGGTTGTCCGTGTTGTGTGGTCGATATAGAAAATACGGCCGTGGCTGTCCATGCGTGCCTCCCATGCTGGTGGCAGTGGATCCTCGTTTTCGGCCAGCACTGTGGTGGCAGGGCGAGCCCGTTCTGGAATCGATGGCAACCGTGTTGTTGCAATGTGGCGAAAATCATCGGTAAAATCATTTAATTGAATAATATCGGCGTGGCGAATCTCGGGACGCAGCTCGGGTGGTCCAAATGACGAGTCAGAATAGGCGCGATTGCGTCTGGCGTGATGTGTCGGTGTCGGTGGACAAATAAATGGTGGTGTTTGAGTTCCACCAATGCGAGTGAGCAAACGTGGCTGTGGTCGTGTCGAGGTTTTATTGGCAAACGTGGAGGGAACTGGTGTGGACGAAGTGCTGCCTACTTCTGGAGATGATGAGCTGTGGCGATCTAGGGGTGACGCTGATCTTGTTGAAGTACCTGATGGTGGACTTCGGTGTCGCAATGATCTAAAAACATTAAATAGGTAAATTTTGTCCAATGAAATTATATAGTATAATCACCGTGTACGACAAAATGCGAATTGACGTGCCTCAGCCAATTCATCGGCATGATCCCGCGCTGCATTTGCTGAAAGTTGTCGCGATAATGGCTTGTGCGGATTCAGAGGAATAAATTCCCCATTTAAGCCGGAAGACGAAGCCGACGTGGAAGCCATAATTTCATTAACTTCTTGTTCCGTTTCGCTCTCCTCTTCATTTTCCTTGCTAGGAAATGTATAATCTGGCACCTGAAACACCTTATTTGATCGAATAGTGCTAATGTAGTTATCAGGACCGATTTTCTTCTTCAGCAGTGGCCTCAATTTCATTTGTGGCATCTCCAAAGGGCGATGCACAACCCTGGACGATGTCGACGGCTGAATATTTTCATTATTATCCTCATCCGGCGACAAATTATCAACTTCATTCAGTTCATCGTCGTCAATGTCGTCTGTATCAATAATATCAAAACTGAATGGATCAGATGTCATTTTCTGACCATTGGCAGGAGGCCTTGGTGGCCAAGACCGTTCTAGGGGCCGATGCAATTGAACGTCTGATGTCTGATCAATGGTATACACCTCAATGGCACTATCATCAACTTGATATTCTAGTAAAACCTCTTCCGGATTGTGTTCATAGCATTCTTTTGCGGTCCAAATATTAAAATACTCTTCGGGATTGCTACTGGATTTGATGCAACCGTTAGGACGAATCTTTTTTTTGGTACCATTTTGAGCCAACTCTTGTTCTTCGCCAGTTATATTAGTCTTATTTGCTTTGCGACGAACACCGGAGCATGAAGCAGATGAAGAGGAACATAAGTCAGGACTACTTTCAGTGCCCCGTAATGTAGCCGGCGAGTCTTGTTCGGGAGATGCCAGTCTCGCAAGTCCTTCTTTAACTGTAAAAAAAAGGTAATAAAAAATCGATTAAAGCTAAAAGTAAGGTGGAAAAGCGAAAGGAGGTACCTTCACTTTGAGTATTTTTATTGTTGGCGTCATTGTGTTGCAAATTTTTTGACATTGCTTCTTCATCACCAGCAGCAACCTCATCTTCCGTGACATTGTCTTCAAATCCCCCAGTGGCCACATCTTCTTCTTCATCGCCAGTTTGATCCATTTTTTCCATTACGAAACTAGGACAATAATTATTTCGACTGATAATTGCTTAAGAAGAGTGACGTCATTATGGCCAATTTCCATGTTCATTTAAACATTTTTATCCAACATTTGCGAAGGCTTCATTCCATCAATATCACAGAACTTCACTTATAAATTGGTTTTAATTGAGATTCTTTTTCATAATGCATTTATTCTTACACGAAAAATCTAATTCCTCATATTTAAATATTTTTGCAGTTTGACACACTTTTGTTTTCTTTCCAGCAACTTATTTTGACAGTAAAACCAGTGGCGCGCGTGAAGAAATCACAATATTTTTGTGTTTCGATATTTTAGAGAAATTCGGAATCATCAGTAGAAGACAACAAATTTTAAGGGCAGAGCATAATGAGAGTCGCTGAGAAGTTACCACAAACGACAAACAAATAATTTCAAGTTAGATTTTGTTTTTTTTTTTTTAAATTTTTATTACCATTTTTATGTGTTTATTATGGAATTGTTTTTCTAGTTAGCTAAACATGTAACTTTTAGTTTTTCGTAAATAAACAATTCTCAATAATAAAATTCATGTTTTTGTGTTATTTTTTAAAAAATATAAATAAAATATTCGAAATTTCCCCTCTTCGAAACATCAATAATTAAAGTGCGCATTATGTTTCAGCCCGTATGACATAAAAGTTTTCCCAATTTATTGTAGTCCATACGACCATATTCCATCAAGGGTGTGGAAACGCAAAAAACATCGCTCTCGGGAAAAACTGAAGCAGCGCGTTGAGAAAAAAAAGGGAAGGAAAGTGTACCAGGCCAAATTTGAGTGCTCAATTATCATTTGGATATCAATTGAAGAAGCTGACTGGAATCGGGTGAATTGGCCAGTGGTTATTGTGTTTGTGGTCGTTTCAGTTGAATGTTAAAGAAACGACGAAATAAGTGTGGAGCAGCTAGTGAATGTTCATAAATGTGTCGCCGCCGCACAGATTGGCTAGACTCGAATGCACACAGGCCCGTACGCATAGAGAGAAAAAAAAACTGTAATTCAAATGGAGTGAACATAACTTTGTCGAAATTCGTCTTGATCAGTTTGAAGAACAACTGCAGCTGCATTGCAGCCGTGTGACACTCACGCAGCGAATCCATATAGTATAGTTTTCATAGAGTTTTCAATGGCTGACCGAGTGAATGGAAAAGAATAGAAAGAAAGAAAATGACTTAAATTGGAATAAATTATTTGTCTTGGAAATTTCAAGAAATTCGAGAAGTGAAGGGCGTGCAGTCAGAAGATTGTAGTGAGAAACAGCAAAATAGTAAAAAAGAAAAACGATAATAAACAAACCAAAAGCGGAAAACGAAAAAAAGTGGAACGGGTTGTGCATTGTGACTTAAAAAAACGTGACAAGGCGAAAGAATAAACGAAAACAAGAAAAACAAGAAGTTTGACGAACGACCTTTAACTAAAACTCGCAACAAATTTGTGAATCTCGAAAATGGCCATCCACAGTGAGACCGACGATCAATACAAGGTGCCGCTGATTGCGAAAATCCTGCACACCTTGCCGCACTACAACATTACTTTCCACCGAACGAATAACACGTTTCGACCAACCAATGAGATCTATCTGGAGAGTTTGGGGATCCTGGGCTCTCTGCCCGCCGCCCTCTTGATTGTCTCCTTGTTTGGACTGCTGCTCTATTTGATGACACGCTGCTGTGACCGCAAGCCACGTCCAGCTCACTCCATCACTAGCCTCAAAGTGACACTATCCATTGTCACAGTGCTTTGTTGTGGCGCCATTGGATTAGGCCTCTATGGTAATGATGACTTACATAATGGACTGCTCGAAGTGCTTACGTCTGGACGGAAAGTTGATAATCTTGTAGAATCGGTACGGAATCAAAGTAACATTCTAAAGACAACTTTAGCTACCGGCATTCGCCCCAGAATCACTGATTTGGCCGACATCTTCGATCAGCCAGCCAACAACCAGACTGCGCTCTCGTTACTGTTACTGTCACTGAATGCGGTGCAGGGAAATCTTACGCTGGCAATCAATGCAGCTGGGGACATCGGACGTCCGTTGACTGGCGTTAAAATGACCTCGTTTCTATCGGTATGTTTGTAACTACTTTTTTTGTGATTGTTGTTGCCGCAAGTTTATTTGGACGCGTTCCAATTGAGCTTTTCTTCAGGAATATATAATGCAATGTTGGTGTCAATGTCCTTTTTTACAGCGTGGCGATCAATGGGAGCTCATCCGATGGCCAGGCACAGTTGCCGTGCTGGCGTTGCTGCTTGTTTTGTGTGCAGTCCTGTTGGTTGGTGTTGCACGGCATTCCCGATGTGCTCTTATTCTGTTCAGCGTGTGCGGGTTGCTGGCTGTCACCGGATCCTGGCTAATGTCTGGAATTTATTTATCCACATCTGTCGCCGTTGGCGATTTGTGCATCGATCCGGCGGATTTTTTGGTCTCCATTGCGCCCCCCGAACTGCCGACGGATGTTCTCTTGTATTATACACAGTGTGAGAGTGCTCGTTCTAATCCGTTCACACAGCGTTTGAGGGAGTCACAGCACGCTATTACTAATGCCCGCTCGGCAATGAGTATCGTTTCCAAGTAAGTTTGTTGCAGATGGGCGAAACAAATATATGTTTCTTAAACGATCTTAACTATTTTGATCCATAGAATCTCATTGGATCTCTTCAAATCTGCTGGCTTACAACCTCAATTGGGTGGAATCAGTGCTGATTTGAATTTATGCGAACGCCTTTTGACTCAGCTCACCGCATTAGTCGACTGCAAGGCTGTCCATTACAATTATCTGAATGCAACGCGCGGATTGTGTGAGGGAGGACTCTTAGGACTGGTCCTAATGTTAATTGCCAGTCTGGTGGCAGCTGTCTTGCTCACCATCATGGTGTGGGTTGATTCTCACACATGGATCTACATTCGAAAACGTAATGACTATGCACAGGTCGAAGAGCCGTCTTACATTTCGCATCAGGCGCCCCAAAACCACCAGACAATGTCTCGTACACTTCCACGGAATCAAAATGGGTAAATTTCCTAAGAACTAAATGACTATAACACGCAATTATAGCTTACTTTGGTTGATAAACATTTCGTTATCAGTGATATTTGACTTTCCAGGAGCTTACTGCAATTGCGCTAATTATTCGTTATCATTTCACAAACATGTTTATTTTTAACCATTGTTTTTATTTCTCAGACGCCCGCCAGTGATCAGCGGATCACACACACTTCAACATCCCAACCGCAAACAACACGATATGCTGATGGCTGGCCATCATCATCACTCACATGGTCCACCGGGTGCCGGTCACCCAGGACAACAATCGAATAACGCACAAATGCGTCCATTGGGTACACACACCCTGGGCCGCCTTCCATCCCACAACCACAGCCCCTCCCATCTGAACGGTCCCAACAATGGCAAGTACGCCACACTCAGCAAACAGTGCAAGACACTGGAAGCGAACGACTTTTACTGAAAATCAACCGCCTGCGGTGATGCTAATAGTGGGGGTGGTGGCGGATATGGCAGTGTACCGCCACATCCACAACAGCAACATCAGCCGCAGCACCTACAGAAGGCACCGCCACACATGCAACAACAGCGTCATCCGCAGCAGCTACAACAACAACAACCGATTGCCCATCACCTGCATCATCATGCTAGTCAACCAAATCAGATGCCACCAAATCAAATGCATTCCCTTCATAATCACCATCCGGGAGCACATCAGTTGCCACCAAATACGGCCACACTGAGACGTCCGCCGCCTCATCAAAATGGCGGCAATGGAACACTGCCTCCGTTGCCGCAAACGCACATGATGCGGCCGGTGGAGTCTATCGAGACCATTCCCAGCAGCAACACCATCGACAGTGCAATGTACGAGCGCGACAAGCAAATTTACAAGTGCTCAACTATGCGGCAAGGCGGAAAATTCGATCCTAAACAGAAGCCCGCCATCATGAATTGCCCATTGCCGGAAATACCGAAACAGGAGACAGATGATTCACTGCCCCCGCCGCCTCCGCCAATAATTAAAGCCGATACAAATAATATTAAGACGCTTCATCGCAATTTCAAGAATCCACCGACCGGTAAAGCAATCCCACCGCCGCGGATAATTGAGACTTCACCGCCGAAGGTACCGATCGGAGTGCCGCAGTCACAGCCACAGCTTCCTCCATATGAGACCAACATGAATGGTACACATGTCAATGGCAAGAATGATGCGAGTGCAAACACCAACGCTGATGCTCCCGTCACGGCGGCCAATAACGTACAGCAACAGCCACTGCCGCCGCCACCATTGCCTGATGTTATTGATCCAATGCACCAGGACGATGAATCCAATTATGCTGTGACTGAACTCTAAACAATGATACAAATTCAACGACGCTTCACATTCACGGCTGAAAACGAACGATAGGACCGAAGCGTAATTATGTATGCAGCTGGTGGCACTCACGATGGAGGCAAGTTACCACCGGAAAACGTTATATGGTATGGATGTTCTTATTGAAAGATTCAGTGAACGTCTCTCTGTTTTCGATTTCATGTCGATGTGCAATTGAAGCGATTGTGAGAGACGTCGTGAATTGACTGCGTTGGTGTCTCCATCCGTGTGTGTTTTGTGCTATGTGTTCAATGTGAATTCCGGTTTAAAAGAAATTAGTGATAAAATGCGTGAACGTGTCGTCATTCTAATTTGAATATCCGGTGTCATATTCAATGTATCTACCAACAGTTGCAGCTGGTCAGCGGTTCTCAGTGGCAGCGTTGCCGTAATTTGGTCAATTGTTCGTGTGGGTCAAAAGGTTTGTTGCCGGATTAGGATTATCTTTTGTTTCTTACACGATATTTTCGCGCAAACTGTAAGTTAGGACACAAATTATATATATTAAATAATTAAGAGGAAGTTTCGTTGTTAGACTTGTTATTGTAGGGCAGTCGGTGGGGCAATAATTAAAAGTGGGCCATAATTCATAATTCATATAACCAACAAACATTCGCAAGAGTTTCGAGCTATTTCTACATACTTAAAAATATTAAATTCAAGTAACTAGTAGATGATATTTTAGGATGCATCAAAATTAACAAGGAACTCAAAATTTGAGATTTACATGGAGGAAGTATGTGATGGATATGAGAACCAATAAAAATTTTGGAAACATAGTTAAAGACATTGGTGACGAAGAAACAGTCATGTATTGCAAAATCAGTAATTAAAATTGATTGCGCTCTACTCACATGTCATAGGGGCTTTAACAGTTTGTTATAGTTTGGTCTTTTGAAATAAACATAAGTAGGGGGAGATGATTTCTAAGATTAGGAACGGCCTCAAGTATGTAGGGGCGCGCGCTTTTTTTTCATTGCGTTTAAGTGCCGCCTTCATTTCCATCAATTGCCGATGTAAATGAGTTTAACGTTTTCGGATGCAGTTGTTCTGCACCGGATCGATGGTCTACAAAAACAGGCAAAACAAAAAGCCAAGCTACTGTATGGGCCATCTTTTTGAAAGATTGCAGTTCCGTATGGCCTATTTTATGCTGCTTTTGCATGTCGGTAATAAAGAATGAACAATGTAAGCGCGGTGTTCCAATTTGAATTTCTCAAACATTGTCAAATATGCACAGCAAAAGAGTTGTTATGTATTTGTATTTTGTATTTAATTAGGCGCACTTTTGTGCCGTTTATGTCGAAACATCAGAGTTGTAACGTTCACACAATGTTGATATTTTCTGTTAATTAAATCGTAACTTGCTGCTTGCCTCAATTAAATTTATAACTCATCAAATAAATTATAAATTTTATCAATCGACGAAATTATGAACATCAAGATTGAAGATAAGCCCTTCCCATGTTTCCAATGTTTATGTTGGGGGTTTCATTCATTAAATTGCCAAAAACGTGTACTAATGGGAGTGGCTGATTAAAACATGTAAAAGTATTGGCTAGAAAAATGTTTTGGTAAGAAATATTCATAAAGCGTCTAAAAAAAAACATAAAAAATACGTGTAATTAACTATAAACAAATATGTAAAGCTGTACTAAATAACTAACTATGTTGTATATGTGTTTTTGTATATTTTTATATTTAAGATTCATTTTTTTATTATTGAAACCATTTGTTTTAACAAAAATTTATTTAAAAATGGAAATTTGCTTCAATTTTCTATAAAAAAAAAACATTTTTTTAGATTAGCGTACTTTTTATGCATAAAAATTGACCTACAAAATTATACATATTATTGACATAAAAAACTACACAATATTTAGCAGCAAAAATCATAAAAATTCTATGAACCTAAATGAAATTTATGAGTAATATTTTAATTGAATAACAAAAATATTAAATATAAATATACATAAAACTTACAGTGAAACCACAACTCAAAATCTCCCACACAGCATAGCTGGTTTCACTGTAAATCCTAGTCAATGTAAAATGAAATATATTCGAAAAATGAAAACTCAATTTTTTCTAGAAATTACAAGAAGAAAAACAAAAAAAAAACCATCGCATTTGAAGATGAATTACAATTAAGAATTAATTAATTAGATAAATAAAATCTTTGAGATAAAACAACTGTAGCTGCTACTGCAGAACATAAATAATGAATAATTCATCGAAAAAGTCTGAGCCTTATTTTGTTATTTTTTTTTTCGTTTTCGGAATGATTTCAGTTTTATAACTATTTTGTTGATGTTTTTGTGGATTGTCGCCAAAATATCTGGAATACTCTTTGCGAATAAGCGCCAGCATTTTCTATACACACGTAAAGTGTTAATAAATTTGTAATTAGTTTAGATTAGATACGGGACGAAAGTCAAAACCATTTTGATTTTGATCATCTTACTCGAATATAGTGATTAACTAACTTTCGTCCCATGAGGCTTGTTTTGCTGTTTTCTTTGTATTATTTATTTGTAGCATATAGATTAAATCTTACGGTTCATTATTTAAAAAAGACGACAACAATTCACAGAAACTACACGCCAATTATACACAAACATATATTTTCAAGCATTTTCCAAGGTCATTTACAATTGGTCTAGATTCCTTTAAATTGTATTAATTAAATCATATTTATTTGTAAATAAAAAAGGACAATTTAAATTTAATAATAAATCAAATTAAATGGGATCAACAAAAACAAAATACCAATATAAAATGCACACTTTTATCAGCTAATAAGTTTTCCAGTTAAAAGGAAATTTATATCTAAATGGCCGAACGGTCTTTTACACCAATCAGTTGACTTTCCTACATAGTTTTACAATTATAATATGTATGCATATATTATTTGAACGATTAATGTTATGTTAATCCAATAAGTTTGTTGGCAACTTTCTCATTCATTGTAACTAATATTTAACGGTTTTAGTAATTTAAGTATCAATTATTAAATATTTAACTGATATTTAAAACGCAATGAAACACTGAATTATAATAATACAAACATATTTAATCTAAAAAAAAA